>VWPW01028133.1:34994-62610 GCA_013389825.1 Crypturellus undulatus | reverse complement strand
CTCCTGCTCAAGCAGGGTCACCTAGGGCAGGCTGCCCAGGACCATGTCCAGATGGATTTTGAGTATCTCCAAGAATGCAGAGACTTCACAGAGATTCTAGGTACTTCTCAACTTGCTGGGGGCTCCCCTGCCCTCTCTGCAAAGCTGCTCTTGAGCTGGTTGGCCCATACTAGCGCCTGGGGCTATTCCTCCGTGAGGGCAGGAGTTAGCACTTTCCTTTGCAGAACCTCATGGGGTTCCTGCCTGCCAGTTTCTCCAGTCTGTCAAGGTCCCTCTGACGAGCAGCACAATCCTCTGGGGTACCAGGCACTTGTCCCAGTTGTGTATGAGGGTACATTTGGCCCCATCACCTGCACGTGCCAGCCCAGGAGGTTACGCAGTGTGAGACGGAAGGTGGCCTCCCTGCACACTCTATCTCTGGCAGCAGGAGCTTCACGCCTGTGAGCTCCAGAGGAAGCTGCAGCAGGGGGAAGAGCAGGATTTTAGCCCTCAGCATTTTAAGCTTTTAAGCTTCTCAAGGTGCAGCCCAGCAGAGCATTTTGCAGGGTACCGCAAGTGGAAATGCGTTTGTCCGAACTGCCAGAGGAGGGAGCCAACGAGGAAGAAATGAGAAGGCAGCAAAAGCGGAGGTTAAAGCGGGACCTGAGAGCTCCAGCTAGGCAGGGCAAGAGTGGGGAAAGAGCTGAGAGGCGAGCTGGCAGCCCGGCCTTCCCAGGGAACATGTCCCCATGTCCCTGCCTTGCTGTGCTGCCCGCTCTGCAGGCTGCAGTCACAGCAGCCCTGGCTCGGCTCGGGGATTCAAGGCACTCAGAGTGGGCTGGAGCCACATTTGAAGCTCTGCTAGCCTGGGAGCACCCTTTGGCCATGCTACAACCCGGGAAAGCAAAGCCGTTCTGGATGCAGATGCCTTTTCTACCAGACAGACCTTGCAAGAGTCACCGAGGTGCCTCAGCACATGTGTCCCAAATTACCCTTCCCCTTAGCAAGGACTGATCCTGCCTATCATCAGGGTTAGTGCCCCTGGAAACTGGGTGCTGCAGCACCCGCAGATCTCCCAGCATTGCCTAGACGCTTCCATAGCAAAGTGTCCTTTGCCTTTGCCAGGGCCAGTCTGCTCACATCCAGCTCAGGGACAGAGGCAAGGGTCAGCCTGTGTGTTGGGCATGAACCTTGCCAGCACCCGAGGGCAAGGAGCAGCATACAGGGCCCATTTGAGCATTTTTATTGCTGTGTTATAAGGAAACAGCCTTTGTCCATTCACTCATCTGTGGCTGAGGAAATATTCTGAGCAGGGCAACCGTGGCACTTGGACGTGGGACTGTCACAACGCATTTGCTTGATTTAAACTTAGGAGCCCAGAAGGTTTCACAAATGCAAGGCGGGGGCGTTTGCTTTCCAGCCCTCTTATCAAAGTGGGGTTGTGCTGATCAGGAACCACTTGCCGAGCATGGAGGGGACTGCGTAGCACGGCAGCGCGAGGGCGTTCAATGCATCTCCCAGCGCGAGCAGTGTGTGGTGAGCTCGGGTGCGTGGGTTTGCTCCAGGGGAGGCAGTGCGCACGGAGGCTGTTGGAAGCCTCCTTGGGTGCCGTGGGTGTTTTTTCAGGTCCTGCTATGCAGAGCAGGTCGATGGCCGTGTTTTACGCACCACGCTGACCTGGGAGGTCTGGGTGACTGCTCCATGGCCACAGAGTCCGTTCCTCCGTGGGCCTTCGCATCTCTGAGCTGCCCGGTGTGCTGGTGCACGTCCAGCTGGCAGAAGTCAGTGGGATGGACTGGAAGATGCACAGCCCCGACGGGGTGTCTCTGCTCCCCTTAGAGCACTTCAGTGCTGATGATGCCCTGGGGTTGGGTACATGGAGGTGAGGGGCTGCAGGACCATCTTACCTCTGTGCTATGTGCTCCAGCTGCTCCTGGGGTTCCTGCTCCTGGTTATGGCTCTGCTGCAACATAGATGCCATCGTGGTCATCTGCTGCAGTCAGTTCCCTCTGCCAACACCCCTAAAAAGCAGCGTCTTGACACAGCTTGGACCCTGGAGAGGTTGGTGCAGGGGACCGGAGGCTGGTATCCTCCTCTGCCCCTCTGTGTGTGATCACACGCTCAGGTTTGACCTGGCTTTCGCTGCTCAGTTGGCGCCTGGCATATCCTGCAGTCTCGATGCATCCCCATCCCGCTGGAGAACAGAAAAGGAAACTCCCATCTCAAGAGCTGCCCACGCAGGTTTGATCTTCTGCCCTACAGCTGAATCAAAATCCGAGCATGTAGCTCTGCCTACAGCAAAGTTTGGGGGCACGTGGGTTTGGCACGCAGCTCAGAGCTAGGTCCTGCTCTGCTCTGCCAGAGCCCTGCTCCCTCTCGCCTCGTGGGGACAGCACATTCCTGCACTCCTCGGCTGCGGAAGCGTCACCAAGACAAGCACGGCAGGCCTGATCCAGACTGTTTACATGGAAGTCACATGAAATAAAAGGGAACAGGCTTCTATTTTCCTTCCCACAGAAGGCTGATGGAGATTTCAGCTTGAACTGCCACAGTGGTGGCGAGTGCCATGGGTTGGAAAGCAGCGTGCTGGAAACCAGGGAGCCTGGCAGCTGCCGTGCAGAGCCTCCTGTGCCAATAAACACTGCGGCAGCAGGGGCCAAGGGATGGAGCGTGTCGTGCAGAGGGGCTCAGAGACGCACATCCTCTGGGGGATCTGAGGTACCAACAGGAAGGCTGAGGTCAAGCTAGATCTCGCAACAGTAATTGAGGCGTTGGAGGCAGGAAGACCCGGGAAGCTGGTGCTCCTAGTGCTTATCCTGGCACCCTGTCACTCGGGGGGTAAATGAGAGGCGAGGGCAGCACGGGGCAGCTCCTTGGTCGTGCCAGGCTGCTTTCAAAGCCACAGTCACGGGAAAAGCCCTGCAGCTATTGCAGGATCCTCTAAGTGAGGAAGCCAAGGGAATGCATTCTGGAAGGAGGAAGAAGGATGAGGGAATTTAGTGTGCTGGGAGAACTGGTCTGGCCTGGGGAGCTGCTGGCACTGCACCTGGTGCGCAGTGCATCAGTCTGTCATGCCAGAGGCAGCTGCCGGGCTCGCATCCTGCACTGGAAGCGAGACCGGGATTCCATGGAGACCCCTTGTCCAGCCCCCCCAGGCTGCTTCCCTGCTGCCCCCCAAAGTGGTGGGTTGAGGAGGGGCGATGCAAAGCTGGCTCCGGACGCCCTTGGCATACCTGTCGGTTCAGCAGCTCTGCCCGCCGGTGCTGCCGGGCACCAGAGGGTTGTGTTGGGCCAGAACACGTGGAACGAGTTGGCCGGGCTCAGCTGCAGTGTCAGCGCTGTGCAGGGCGCCAAGGAAGGGAACACGAGTCTGGGGTAGGGCTGGGGGGGCTCCTCGTGGGGAGGCAGCCAGGGCAGCCACAACAGGGCTGGGGGGGTGACAAAGCAGGAGGGGGGGCACAGACAGATGTGCAACAGGGGGTATGTCCAGATGTGCAGACACGGACATGCAATGCGGTGGGAGGCAGATGTGCAATGGGGGGACACATGTGCAATGGGGGAGGCCGGAACAGACGGGGCCCGGTTGGGCTCGGCCAGACGTGCAGCGCTGGGGGGAAGGGGGGGGGGGCACGTCCTCCCAGACGTGCGCAGCCTCCACGCGCTCCCGCCGCTCGCGGCCCCTTTAAGACGCCTTTAAACCCGAGAGCGGCGCGGCCAATGGGAGCGGGGCAAGGAGGCGGGTGCCCCCCACCTTAGCCCCGCCCCCCCCGGCGCCGCCCTCTCCCCATTGGTCAGCGGGGCCGAATTTTAAACCCTGCTCCGCCCGGCCCTTGGCAACCGCATCGCGGCGCGCGCGCTCATTGGCTGCCGCTCGGCCAGTGCGGGCGGCCGCCGCCGCGCTGCTATTTTCAAAAGCGCCGGGACGGCGGCGGCGCGGCAGCAGCGCAGGTGAGTGGTCCCGGTCCCGGTCCCGGTCCCGGTCCCGGTCCCGGTCCCGGTCCCGGTCCCGGTCCCTTTGGGGCTGCGCCTCGGTTCGCCGCCGTGCACGGGGGCGTGCAGCGTGGCGGCGGTGCTGAGCGCTGCCGTGTGCCGCAGCGGAGCCGGAGGCAGCGCGAGGGTGAGGATGCCGGTGCTGCGCAACGCCAAGGCTCTGGCCCCCAAGGTGCCGCGGGCGGCCAAGGGCGGCCCCGCCGCCGAGCATGGCAAGGTCGAGCAGGTGAGGACGGGGACAGGGGCTCGGGGTGCCCCGGCTGGCTGCCCCGGCCGCCCCTCACGCTCCCCGGTGCAGGAGGAGAGCTGTCAGGCCAAGCGGTCACCGTCATCGCCGCAAGGAGCGCCCAAGAAGAGGTCGGCCTTTGGGGACATCACTAACGTGAGTGCTCCATGTGCCCCATGCTGGACTTGCTCCCCTGTGCATGGGCTCGCTGCCTTGCCTGGCTCTAGGCACCCTGCTGCATGCCCCAATTTCTGCCCCCCTCCCCGCGGCTCCAGCAGGCTCCCGTGACCCAGGCGGTGGTGGGGAAAAAGGAGACGTCAAAAGCCGGGACACGCAAGAAGGCGCCCACTGCCCTTGACGTCGCCAAAAACAATGAGATCAACCAGAAAAAGTGAGTAGCCAGGTGAGATGGGGTGCAGGGATGGTGGGGGAGGGTGCGGGGTCAGTGCCTGGTGCCCAGCCTTGTGGGACGTGGGGAAGGTCTGCAGGGATGTGGGGACTGGGCTGGTGGCCTGGGTGCCGCTCTGCGGGCTCATACCACTGCCTACTGCAGGTGCACGAGCAGGGCCAGGAGCTGCATGCAGGGGGCAGTGGATACTTGGGTCCAAGGGCTGTTTTAGAAGCTGTTGAAACCTTTACTGAAGTGACAAGGCGCTGGAAGAGCCCTGGAGCTGGGAGAAATGGATTTGCTCCCAGTTGTGACTTGTGCTCTTGTCCTGTTCAGGTCTTCAAGAAAAACTCCACCAAAAGAGTCTCCTGCAGAGCCCACGAAGGTTCCTGTGCCGGAGGAGCCTGAACCTGTGCAGGTACCGCAGTCGCTCAAGGAGAGGGCAGGGACCCTGGGATGCGGCCTGGCTACTGCTCTCATCCTGCACTTGCTGGTGACACAGGGTTGTCTTGTGCTCTTGCCAGTGGCACTGGGACACCAGGAGGTGCTTTGAACCTCACATATGTGCCCAGTGTGACAGGAGCTGCGGAAATACCCCCCTGCACCTTCCTTTGAAGGTCTCTTGTGGGGGAAAAGAGCAGAATGGGGAATGCAGGGCAAGTTATATGTACAGCTGCTTTGCCCCGAAGGGGTGACCTCCAGGCACCCTCCAAGGTCATGCTGCCTCCCCTGGCATAGCTGGCAGCATGCAGCTGCCTCTCACTGATGCCTGGGAACATCCTTCCAGGCTCTGGTCGTGGAGGACATAGACCAGGAGCAGCTGGGTGACCCCTACGCCAGTGCTGAGTACGCCAAGGAGATCTTTGACTATATGCGGGAGAGAGAGGTGAGTGCTGGGTGCAATGGCAGCTGAGGCTGAACCCTGGCAAGGGTGCCCACCCTCAGGGAGCAGTCGGAGGCTCTGAGCATCTTGCAGCAGTGGAGCTGTTGCTGCTCTGCCTCATCTAGTGCTAGAGCATGTCCAGCAACTCTCTAACACCCCCTGCCTTGACAGGAGAAGTTTGTGCTCCCCAACTACATGGAGAAGCAGACAGACATCAGTGGGGACATGAGGGCCATCCTGGTGGACTGGATGGTGGAAGTGCAGGTACATGAACATGGGGAAGGGTTGCAGCCCCCTGCCCCTGCAAGGCTCAGGGCATTTGGCATATGGAGCCTCACTGCTTAAATGGAGGCTCCTGCGAGTGTTCCCAGGGCAGAGCCGACTTGTTCCCCACCGCACCAGGTTGGGGACAGTCTCCCAGAATCCTACTCCCAACCTGGCCCTGTTGGCACCAGTCTGACCCTTATGGGGCATTCAACAGTCAGGCTGGAGCAGAGGGATAGGGGTAGTCTGGCTCTTGTGTGATTTTTTTCCGCTGCTTGCATCGTTGCAGGAGAACTTTGAGCTAAGCCATGAGACGTTGTACTTGGCAGTGAAGCTGGTGGACCACTACCTGGTGGAGGTGGTGAGCATGAGGGACAAGCTGCAGCTTATCGGCTCTACAGCCATCCTCATCGCCTCCAAATTCGAGGTGATTCTTTGCAAAATGCTGCATCCAAGTGCTAGGGGCAGAAGGGGCTGTTCCCCCTCCTCCCCTCTCCCCCAGCCCTCCACAGATGTGAGTTATAGATGATGGGTGAAGTGCTGGACTGTGCTAATGAGGGATACCAGTGTGGTTTGTGACAATTTGCAGCCTCTCCCTGGGGCTGTGAATGCAGGCTAGGTGGCCTGGATGCTGCCTACAGGTGACGTGGGTCTTCCTGCTGCACTACAGGGACCATCAGGACACCTGGGTTTGTCCTGCACAAGCAGGAATAGGAGCTAGAGCTGGTGGGTGGTCAGCTTCACTGTGGAGTGAAAGAATTGGGGTGGGTACAGACAGCATGAACTAATGCTGCCTCTTTTTGTGGGACCCACTAAACACTGCAGTAGTTCTTTCAGGACCTAGCAGAACAGCTCTTTGTGGGACTTTCAAGCCTTGAGGTTTTGTACCTCTTTTGCAAGCGTTGGGATCTCCTGAGCATTGCCAGGATGAGTTCCTGCGAGGGTACTGAGCAGGTTGTGCCCTGGCAGGAGCGGTGCCCCCCATGTGTGGATGACTTCTTGTACATCTGTGATGATGCCTACAAGCGGGAAGAGCTCATTGCCATGGAGATGAGCATCCTCCGCACACTCAAGTTTGATATCAACATCCCCATCCCCTACCGCTTCCTGCGACGCTTTGCCAAGGTGGGTCCAGCAGGAAAATGGGCCGGTTTGGGGGCTATGCGGTGTTTTGTCCCTGAGCTTACCCTGCACACACACACATAACACCCTTTGCCCTCCTATTAGTAGGGAATGCAGTGCCCCATGGCATCCATCAGGTAGGTACTGTGCCCACTTCTGCCTGCTGGCGCAGAGGTCTGGCAGTGCCATTTTCTGGATCCCGCAAAGGCCAGGAGGTTGTTGCTCAGGGTGCTGAGCCTTTCCTTGCCTGCCTGGCTGCAGTGTGCCCGTGCCAACATGGAGACGCTGACGCTGGCCCGATTCCTCTGCGAGATGACCCTGCAGGAGTACGACTACGCCCGTGAGAGCCCCTCCAAGCTGGCTGCCAGCTGCCTGCTCCTGGCGCTCACCATGAGGAATCTCGGAGGCTGGGTCAGTGCCATCTGGCTTGTGGTGCCCTGGCACCCTCCTGGGGGCTGTGCACGCAGCTCTGCCCCTGGACACAGATGTGCCACGGCAGGGGGTGGGCATGGTTCAGCTGGCACTGGGCTCTGCTGCAGCTGGTGCACAGGGGACCAGCCCAGAAGGAGCCCTCAGATTTTTGTGGGGCTGGAGCTCAGGCCAGGGGAGAAGGTGATAGTTGTGCTTTAGAAGGGAAGCCCTTGCTCACCCTCTCTCTCTTGGCAGACTCCTACACTAGAGTATTACAGCGGGTACTGTTCCCAGGACCTACATCCCCTAGTGAAGAGGCTGAACTTCCTATTCACATATCAACCCCATGACAAGCTGAAGGCTGTGCACACCAAGTACTCACACAGGTGAGTGTCAAGGGCTCTGCCCTGTGCCTGCTCCCTCTGTGGGACTGCCACAGGTGGCACCAGGAGTGCAGGCAACTGTGGCAGATGGCACAGGGGTGGCAAGACTGAGGCTGAGCTCTAAGACATTGTGGCTCCTTTCAGGGTCTTCTTTGAGGTTGCCAAGACCACCCCCCTGGACATGCTGAAGCTGGAGGAGATGCTGAAGAGCTAGCACTGCCTCTGTACATAGGCTGTAAATAGCTGGGTGCTCTCTGGCTGGGGGGCACTGTGTATATAGAAAACGCAATTGTTTTAACTACATGTGAGGGGGTGGGTGGGAGGGGAAAAAAAAAAGTAGAATTGTCAATAAAATATTTTGTACATGTGCTCTGGACTGGTAATGGCTGCTAGAACAGGGTTTACCATCCTAGGGTTAGGTGCTGGATATGGCACAAGGGTAGAGGCTATACTGAGCATCTTGGGGCAAGGGGAAGCACAGCCCCTCAGGGCAGAAAGTGAGTGCAGGCTTGGTCCCTCTTGTGGGGTGCAGGGAGGAAGGAGGGAGGGCAGGAAGATTAGGGCTGGAATGGGCAAGGTCTTCATCCCCTTCCCCCACCTCCACCCCCTTTCCCTGAAGCAAGGACACGATGCAAGCACCATCAATAAATATCTCTTCTCCAAGTATTTACACAGCTTAACTACCCACATCTGAGAGGCAGGGGACAGGGATCTTTGCTTTGGCCCCAGCTTGGACCGATGCACAGGGGCCCAGGCCCTCTGGTTCCTGTAGTGACCCAAGCGTGGGCCAGTATCGCCTACCGCACCATATCTCCACCTTAGTGTCTTCAGCCCCACAGGCTGTGGGAGAAGCAGCGGCTCCAGGGGCACTGGGGGATGAACAGACAAAGCAAGGCAAGCAGGGGGGGCTCCGCACACAGGGGCACACAGGGGATCTGGGCTTCCCCCCCTTCTAGCACCCAGCCCCTGGGCACCAGTCCCTAGGGGCTAGATGTCCTGGGACAGGGGCCCAGGGCATGGGCTCAGCTGCCATGCTGGGCCCTTGGTCTAGGGCATGCTGCTGAGCTCCTTAATGGCCTGGAGGATTCTCTTCATGTGGCCCACTTTGGTGATCCCCAGGTCCTGCAGGGAGGAGAAATGGAGCTTGACTTTATTGTAGCATGAGGCCTTGGCTCCACTCTCCTCAGCTGGCCATGAAATGGAGGGACAGAGAGCAGCTGCTGCCCTTGCTCTCCAGGCAAGAGTGTAGCCAAGCCCTATAGTGACCAGCAGCCCTTTGTTCTGTTTGTAAGCACCTGTCCAGGGGGCCCTTCCTCCCCCTTGCAAGCACGTTCTGTGCAAAGACAGGGCTTACCCCCTGCCCTACAGAAGGGGTTTTACCCCCTTGTAAGCATCTCTGCCCCCCATCCCCTGTGCAAACATCTCTCTGTGCTTGGATGCTGGGACAAGGCAGCATTTTGCAAGGCAGGGCTCCCAAAGCAACGCCACCTTCCCTGCTTTCAGCCCCTGCTCGTGTGCAAGCTGGCACAAGCCATGCCAGGGTTGCCCTGCAACACTTCCCAATGAGAAGTGGGGTAAGTATGTGCCTGGCCCTGCCATCCCCTGCCTAAGCCCAGCTGAAGGAGGAAGAGGAGAGAGATGGGGCACTGGTGCTACTCAGGCTGAGAATCCAGTGGGGTGGATGAGGGGATCTTGTACCTTCAAGTCTCTCCTCTCCAGCAGGATCAACTCAGAGCCCTGGATGTCATGACGCACAAAAATGTCTCTGTATTCCCCCAAGCCAAGCGTCTCCAGCCAGGCTGCCACCTCTTCAGAGCTCCACTTGTCTGCTGGCAGGGAGGAAAACCACAGATGCTGGGGGAGCCCTGCTGCAGGCAGTCACACGTGACAGGCCAAGGCCAGGCAGGTACCAGCGGGCAGCATATTCCAGCTCCGCTTTGGACAGGCCTGAAGTCCCAGGCAGCTCAGGCTGGAGATGAGGTTGCTCTTCTCCAGTTTTCTTACAAAGTAGACATATTTTTACTGCTGTATTCCTCCCCAACCATGAAGCGCCCAGCACAGGCCCCGACGTGCAAGGCTGGGCTGAGCTTTACCAGAACCCACCTCTTTCCCACGAGGACGGAGGTGGTGGAATTATGGTGCTGGGAGTGGGGAAGAATTCAGCTCTGTAAGGGGCTGCCAGTGACAAATGTGCTCCTGAGGCACCCCTGCATGGCTGAGGGGGCTCTGCCACCCTCCTTGGGCTGCCCATTGTGGGTAATGCATGGACTGGCACAGTTCGGACCTTCTCCCCTGCTAGTGGTGCAACCGCTAACTCTTTGGCTGGTGAGGTCTGGACATCTTAATAACCCTTCATCCTAATGGAGTGCTCCAGGGTCCCCAGGCTCCCTAGTTTGCGCCTACCTCAAGGGACTCAGTGCCTCAACCCTCACATACAGGATTGAGGTCCAGGGCACCTCAAGCTCCCTTCTCCCACTCTGGAGCAAGACCCCCTTTACCTGGCAGGCTGCTGTTGGATTTCTGCTTGGACGCTTTGTCTTTCTCTTTCCTGGGCTTGGGGATGTTGAGGCGAAGCTTGAAGCTACCTTTGTTGGCCGTGCCCACGTTTTCCTAAGAGAAGGAAGGAGAGATGGGAGCCCAGTGGAGAGGAAGAAGGAGCCAACTGGGCTTCCACTGCCCACCCAATGTGGCCTCCCGTGTTGAGGCCCCCACGCGCCACCCACCTCCTCAGCAGAGTGGGCGATGGGTGCCAGCCAGTGGATGTCGAGCAGCCTGTGCAGCTCGTGGCCGAGCGCGCTGAGGGGGCTGCTCAGCGCCTCCTCCTCCTGCGGCGAGTCCAGCTGCGGGGCACAGGCACCGTCCCCAGCCCCCCTGCCATGTGCCGGGGCGCCGGCCCAGGGCGCCGTGCCCTCCTCTGTCAGGGGGCTGGGGGTGCCGTCCGACCCCGCACTCACCGCCTTCCCTTCCAGGAATGCCCTCGTCTCCGTGTAGAGAGCCTTGATGCTCAGCACCACCTCAACGGCCGCGTTCCTGCTGAGGAACTGGGAGGTGGCAGCAGGGAGGGAGGCCTGAGCGCCGGGGCCGCGCGCCACCGGGGCTGCCCCTGCGGCCCTTGTCCCCCCTACTCACCTCGGGGCTGCCGGCTGCCTTGTTGGACAGCGCCTCGCTGAGCGCCAGCGAGCTGGTGTTGACGGCATGCGCCAGCTCCTGCTCCATGGCTCGGTGCGCCTTGGCGGCCTCGTGGATCCTGCAGGACAGGCAGAGCCGGGCTGGGCAGACACCCGGGGGCTGCCAGGAGGAGGAGGGTGCCCACCCCTCTCCCCTGGCACACAAGATGGGCAGGGGAGCCCAGCTCAGCCACCCATGGGGCCCTGGGACGTGGTGGGACACTGAGGCAGGCGGCACTGCAGCAAAGTGTCCCTCTTCCCCCCAGCCCGGGCACCCTTCCCTCGCGCTCTCAGTGCCTGCAACCAAGGGTACAACACCCCTGCCCCGTGCCCACTGCCCCACCTGGCAATGAGGGTCTCGGCAGCCTGTGAGACCTGCAGCAAGAGGCCCGTCTCCTCATCCGTCAGGTACTCCATGGACTGCTGGGAGCTGAGCCGGGGCCGCGCGCCTGCGCGGTAGCTCTCGCCTTTCTGCTTGTCCTCCCAGGACTTGAGGGTGTTTTCAAAGGCCTGTGGGCAGAGGGAGGCCCTCAGGATGCCTCTTAGACCAGCCTGGAAGATCCACGCTTCACCGGGATACCAGCCCTCAGCCTGCTGCTCTGGTCCCCAAAGTGCCCCAGGGCAGAGCAGGACGGTACAGAGGGGACACGGTGCCAACCCCCTGCATAGCAAGCGGGGACAGGGCAGGGAAGAAGGGCTTTTCCTGGCTGTCCTGTGGGCATCTGCTCCAGGCCCAACCTGAACATGGCCCATGGACAGGCTGGAGGGCAAAGCTCACCCGATCTCTTGTCAGCATCTGGGCTCGGTTCTTGTGCTGGATCTTGATGATTCCCGGGGGCTGGATCCAGGCTTCTCCATCTACTTGCACTGGGACACCCTCGTCACCCCGGATTGTGATCTTCACCATGCGGCACTGCGGGGCAGACAGCCAGGGCCTGGTATCGCCAGGCTGGCACTGCCCGCTGCAGGCTTCTGCTTCGTTCAGTATCCAGACTGAGGTTGAATAGTCCCCTGCCACCACCTATGACCTTCATGGGCCCAGCAGAAGCCCACGCCACCTCCAGGACCTCAGAGATATGGGGGCTGAGGTGTCCCAGAGTGCTTGGGCACCACGTGGGGTCTCATTCTTGCCCGCTTGTGTAAGTGGGCACACTTACACAAGCGGTCCCAAAGCGTCCTTGTCCCTGCTCGGCCCCACTGGCCCCTACCTGTGCTATCCGGTGGTGCTGGAGATTAATGACGCGCGACACGGCCATCTGGATGCTGCCAAAGACGGCCACCACCTCCAGCTTCTTGTCGTCAAAGGACGGGGCCCCGAAGTTCTGCAAGGGGCCAACACAACTGAGACCCCAGGCTGGGGTCAACCCAAGCTTCTTGGGAACCCACCCCCTCTCTCCATTCCTCCTCCACCACCCCCAAGTGTGGGCCCAAGGCAGGGACAGCCCACACCTCTGCCCGTCCTGGGGACCACAGGATCTCCGGGAGCACAGGAAGGGCTCCCCAGGCCCTCCTCTCCACCCCACAGCGCTCACACTCACATTGTCCTCCTTAGTGCCTCCCCAGAAGTTGATGCCCCCAGCGTAGCTGGGGATGTTGAGGACAGCAATGCCCTGCAGGCTGGGCAAGGAAATGGGCACCCCATCGCACTGGAAGAGAAGGCCGAGTCAGGAGGTCACCAGCCTCCCTACCCACACAGCCTCTGTGTCGTCCTGCTCGCCAGGGCACAGCTGCCCTCACCCTCCTACCTCTAGCTGCACCCGCTGCTCCAGGTTCTTGTAGGTGCGCTGCAGGAGCTCCTTGGTGCCCAGCACCCCGTACCACATCATGTTCTTGGTGCGGCTGCTGCAGGGGCAGAAGGTGCAGGGTGAGTGGAACAGCACCCTGCACCCCCAGCCTGGAGGCTCCCGCACTGCCCACCCTGCTCTGCCAGCAGCTCTAGAACAGCCTCATGGAGGGTCCCTGTCCCCTTTGCAGCCAGTGATCATCAGCCTCTGCCACTCAGGCTCCCAAAGGCAAGCTCTGGGGCTTGGTCCCCTCATGAGCTCACACCTGGCTCTGTTTCCCAGTTCCTGCTCCGCGCTTCGGTTTCCCCACTTTTGGGACTGGATATTGCTTGGCACCTCCGAGGAGACGCAGGATGCAGTGCTCGACCCCAGGAGCATGCTAAAGACCTCCCTCAAGACTGGCAGGACCACGCTCAGCAAGCAAAGCTCATTGACCATTGTGCTTGTGCATCAGCGTAACAGCTCTGCCCCCCGGTTCCTGCTATCCAGACAGTCCCTCCTGGTTTGGGAGCCTCCAAGACAGGTAACCGAGAGGAGACCAAACTCCACAGGGTATTCCTGCGGACTCAACCCACCTGCATTTCTTGGGATGCTCATCCCGCTTGTTGTTGAACTCCAGGGAAATCTTTGCATCCAGGCCAATGCCGAAGTAGTTATTCATGACACATTTCTCAGAAAATTGGCTGAAAGCAGCAGACAGGGAAGGCAGGTTGGGAAGAAAGCCACGCACAGGCGATTGCTGGGGTGGAACTGGGAAACGGGAGCAGAATAAAAATAGCCAGAGTTGCAGTGTGAGCAAGGGATGGGGGCTTGGCATGGACCAGGAGAGGGCTGCCAGGACCAGACATGGAGAAGCTCAACCCAAGACACCAGGGATTCAGCAGCTGTAGCTGTGGCCAGTTTGATCCTCATATTGTAACTCCCTGCTAGGACCTGCCTGGAGGGGACCATGTGCTCCGAACTTCAGCATCTGCATCAGCTTCAGCAACTACACTAACTTCAGCCCGGCAAAGATGCTGGCTGAGGGTTTGTCAGTGCGGAACGCACCGTGTGCTGGCACACATGTCCCAGGAGTGGCTGGCACTCAGGCGATGCCAGGGAGGGCTCGGCGCGGGGGACACCTCCGGTACCAGGCGGAAGGTGCCCTGGGGCAGCGGTGTTCTCAGGGGCAGTGGGGGCCAGCATTGAAAGCCAACTACGGGGCTACTGCTTGTGCTCCCTTCCGCATGATGGGCACGTGGGGGCAGCCAGGGTCTTGAGAGCCCCACAGAGGGCTCAGCCTCTGACTCACAGGGCGCTGGGGTCTTCGGGGAACTGCAAGGTGCCGAAGGAGTCGGGCCTGTCGAGGAGGATAGAGGAGGTGGCGGAGGTCACGGTCTCCCGACGGGAGCCTGGAGAAGAGGCAGTTAGTATGTGCGCTCTTCTCTGAGCTCCTGAGCACCCACATGCCATGGCTCAGCCCCACACCCCCTCCGTGCCCCCACCGCAGCTTACTGAGCCGTTCCGCCTCCTTGTTGCACTCCTCCAAGCTGTCCTTCTTGGTGGGGCCCGCTGTGCCACAGTAGGCTTGGGTCTGCTTGTTCTGCTCGTCCACAGCTGAGTGGAGACCCCAAGCATCACCGCGTGCTGCAGCAAGGCTCCCCCTGGGCACCTGCCACGCTGTGCCTGGGTGCTGAGAGAAGGGGCAGGCACCCAAGGCAGGCTCAGCACCAGCACCGCGCGGGGCTCAGCACCCTAACCTTTCTCCGCTTGCTCAATGATCTGCCGCAGGGCTTTCTTGAGGCTGTTCGCCCGCAGCATGAGCTGCTCCTTGGATTTGAAAATGCGGGGCACAGGGCTGGGGTGGAAGCCACTCTCTTTGTCACGCTCCTTGGAGTCGCCCAGCAGGGCCTGCGATGGTCCCTCGGGGACCGTGATGGCCTGGGCCTCATCGTTGAGCTCCCGCACCAGCGAGTCCAGCTTCTCATTGAGCATGGCGCACTGTGGGACGTGCAGCGCTCGCACGCGGCCCACACAGCGCGCCTGCAGGGTGCCCATGCGCCATGGGCATCAGGAGCACGGGGACCCAGCATGGGGCTGGCTGGGCTCTCCATGACCCAGCACATGCAGCCCACCTCCAGCTGCCCCGGCCCACCTTTCGTGCCATCAGTTCAGCCTCCTGCTTGTTCTCCGTGGATCTCTTGTAAGCCCGGCCAACCTCGGCTACAAAGTCATTCACAGTGCCGCACAGGAACCTGCCAGGGAAAGGGTTGGGGTGGTGGCAAGGACACAGTGCAGGCTGGGCATGGGTGCTGTCCCCAGGGGACCCCTGGGACAAGCCTCCCTCGCACCAGCGGGGCAGCACCAGGACTATCCTGGCACAGGCATCCTCAGCGGGGCGTTACTGTGATCCTGGGAGGGCTCAGCACCCTGGGCAGGATGGCACCCACATCCCTGTCCCCAGCACATCCCTTACTTTGCAGATGAGATCACCACCGAGTGCTTGTCAGACTCCAGGATCTTGGCCAAGTGGAAGGCAACGGAGTCGGCGTAGTGGGAGATCTGGGCCTGGGGGAACAGGAGGGCACAGCTGCAGCTGGGCTACCTGAGCAGAGCTCCATCCACAGTGGAGACGTGCCCAGGGCACCTCGGAGCAGGGCTGAGCAGCAGCTCTCCTCAGCCTGTCCCCTCCAGGCAGAGGGAATGCTCCGACACACCAGAAGGGAAACTGAGGCACGGGGAAGATGGAGGAGTACATGCAAGAGTCATAAATAACCTCCTCAGGTGCAACTTTGCCGATCAGCTCCACATGTCCCAGTTAGCCTACCCCTTGGCAGGTGGCAAAATGCATCCTGGTGGTTCTGCACGTGTTGCGCTGAGACCTGCCAGGCTCATTTCACTATGCCCTGTCAGCTGGCAGCCCCTCTGCAGCCTCATGTCTCAGGGACCCCAAGCATGGCCCCTCTGGGGACTGCACCTTCCCTTGCACACCTGGGAACCCACTGCCAACCTTGCCCGCCTCAAAGCCCCCTGCCACCCACGTAGCCTACCTGGATGTTGGCGTCCCCCTCCTCCTCATCCTTCACAGCCGGGGGAGACTGCTTGGGCGCCTCGTAGGTCAGCACGCTCCAGCTGCCGAGCAGAGACAGACACTTGCTGTCACCCAGCCCAACCCGGGCGCCCTGGTAGAGGCCATAGGCCTGGGACATGCAGGGAGACCACGAGGGTAAGGAGTGACTGAGAGACACAGGAGGTGACAATGCCAAGCAGTGAGCTCCTGTCCCAGCCCCCATGTCTCCCATCACACTCACCGGTCCAGCATCTTTGTGGTGGCCCTTTCCAGCTTCTCCAGGATCTGCAGCAGCTGTGTGTCATCGTCACACAGGCTGCCCCAGCCCAGCACCCGTGCCAGGTCGTTGCCCGTCCCCAGGGGTAGCACCCCCAGCTGGCACTGCAGAAAAAGGCTCTGGTTGCTCTGAGCAAGCTGGGGGCACCCAACCAGGTGGTGGGGGCAACCACCTGCAACACCCTCAGCTCTGAAGCTCAGCTCCATGTCCCTGTCCCTTGCATCCCAACCATTCCATGCACCTTGGGCATGCTGGGGCAGGGAAGGGGAGGTGACCCATCGCCCTCTACCCCATGGGTGCTGGTGCTCGTGAGAGGCTTGGGGTCTCGCCAGCTCGCCCAGGCAACACCACGCGGCCACGCTCATGCTCACTTGCTTGTGCAGGCCAAGGGCATCGATTTCGGAGAGGACCCAGCCCACACTGCCATCTCCTCCACACACCAGGATGCGGAAGGTGGAAAACTTCTGGAAGAGCCGCAGCCTGGCCAAGGTCAGAAGAGTGGGGGCTGAGGGGCTGCATCATCATCTTGCAAGGGGCCCATGCTGACACAGGCCCCCCACGAAGCTTGCTGCTTACCCCAGGTGTGGGCCCCCATTCATGAGGTCAAAGACTTGGGCCGGGTTGAGGAACTGCTTGAACTTGCGCAGGAACTTGACGCCTTGGTTGTCCCCGCTTTTGGAGTTGACGAAGGCCAGGAGAGGGCTAGAGCAGGACGAGGGGCAAGTGGCCTTCCAGAAACCTGTGGTGAGTCCGCACATATGAGCCCCAAGCAGAGGCTTGGGTTCTTCTGTCCCGGAGGACATTAGAGGAAAGAGCTTAGGAGACCAGAGGCCACGCAGACACCTGGACTGTGCTAAGCCAAAACTGGGGCTGCTGCGGTCAAGACATGGCTGAGGAAGTGGCAACCAGGATGCTCAAGGGATGGAGAGGGGAGGAAGGAGGAGTGAGTTGAGAGATGGCAATGGATGGGACCAGGGTTGGAGCTCTGAATAGGGATGGGGAAGGAAATGGAGATGGAGATAGGGATGGGAATGGGAATGGGGAAAGGAATGGGAATGGGGATATAGATGGGGAGGGGACAGAGGTGGTGATGAAGAAAAGAATGGAGACGGAAAAGGATATTGGAACAGCAATAGGGATGAGGGAAGAGTCACGGCTGTGTCAGACTGGCCCAAGGGCAGAGTTAAGTTTGTGCCCACAAAGGCAGTGATGGAGCAAGGACCTAAGCAAGTCACTAGCTGAAACCAGGGCTTGGACTGTTGCTCCGGTGGTGGGAAGCATAGAATGGTCAACCCCTCCTGGCACCAGTAACCCAGCCGGGACCAACCCAGCCAACCCCCTCCGCAGCAGGGCACCCTCTGCAACCCAGGCTGGCACTGGCAGGGTGGCATCACTACGGTGCCTGCTGAGGAGCAACCCTCCAGCTCTTCTGCCTGCTCGTGCTGGCAGGGCAGAGGGGAATGACGCAGAGGTCGAGGACGGTTTGGCAGCTACCACGCAGCTCTCAGAGAAATTAGATGGGGGATGAAATGTGCCCAAGGCAGAGGAGAATTGATCGCTGGCCTGGAGCCTGCAGCCGCCCGTGGCACATCCCGTCCCAGCCCCAGCGCCCCGGGACGCAATGGCCGCTGCCCTGGCTCAGGGACGCTCCCGCATTCGCACTGCTGCTGCATTCAACCACGGCTCCAGGCGGCCTGGCCGGGCTGCCCTGCTCCAGACACCGCTCCCGTGCAGAGACCTGGGGCACTTGGTAATCCAGACACATCCTGCCCGTCTGGCCTCTGCCTTGGTGGCACTGCGGGCACTCGCCGGCCGCGCAACCGCTCACTGCGGCATCGCCGCAGGCACTGCCCCTTCCCCAGCTCCTCCAGCAGGACCCCGCAGTCCTGCTGCACTCAGCCCCCATGTCCGGAGCCACCCGAGGGGGAGGCGGCAGAGGGGGCTGCCGTGGGGCCAGCTGGTGCCTCCAATGGGCCCGGGCATTGCCTGCTCTCTGCTGCTGCCCAGGGGCAAGCGGAGCGGATCTGAGAATGAAAACACTGGGGGCTGCTGAGTCAGTGTGTGGGCTGCGAGCGGAAGAGCCGGCTGCCGAGCGCATATGTATGGTGGAGGAGAGATCGGTGGGGAGCGGGAGCAGGAGGAGGGTGAGCGCCACGGCCGGAGAGCCCGACTGGACCCTGGGGCTCCGTGGCCACTGCTGGCCCACTGCGATGGGCTGCGGCCAGGCGCACCAAGCAGTGACACTCAGGGCACCCGTCCCCAAGCAGACATGGCTCTTCTTAGGACAGAAAAGCTACCGCGTGCTGGTTGCCCTGACAGCATCCCGATGAGTAAGGAGAAGCAGATGAGCCACCGGCTGAGGGAAGCGGCGAAAATCATTAAAGAACAAGGAAAGAACTATCTGGAGGAGAAGAACAGATTTTGCTCAGCGGAGACCAGCTGGACCCTCCGGAGATGGGGAAGGAGAAGGGGGAGGGAGTCTCCGTGGGCCAGGTACTGCTTCTCTCCACCGCCAGGAGACTGGGGCATAGAAAGTGTTTCTCCTGCCAACATCTCCCGCTGCCATCATCATTTGAGAATGGAGATATAATTTGAACAAGGCTCTCGCTTTGCTCTGTGAGGGGATGAGCAGCAGTTATCCCAGGAAAGGGATGGGAAGCAGTATGGATAAGCCCAGAGGATGGAGAAGAGGAGGCCACTGCGAGGGCAGCCTGGGCAGGAGTCACCAAGAAAATAGCTGGGGAAGAAGTGCCACCCAAGCAGGGAACTGCTGCAGCCCTCAACCAGAGCACACAACAAGCAGCCAAAGCACTGCGACATTGACTCTGGAACCTACTGAGCACGGTGCTGCTGGTGCTGCACAGGAAAGCAGGCGCAGTGAACAAGAGCCCCATCAAAGTCTGCTGCGGATGAGCTGCAGCTCATGGGACTCAAGAGACCCTGTCCCAGACAGCTCGAGAGAGGGGCCTGCCCCCACATCCGCAGACCGGTCACTCCCCGCTCCAGGACTCACCGTCTGAATCGATGCTGTTCAAGGCGGTTGGTGGGATGATGGAAACTTTGTACTGCCCCAGGGGGCATCTCTTCCCAAAGAGCTCCTTGCAGGCGCTGTGGACCTGGAGGCACAGGGACATGGGCTGAGCGGTGGCAGGAGCAAGCAGACGCAGCGGTAACTCCAGTTTTGCTGGGCGCTCCCCAGCGAGCCTCAGTTTCCCCAGGGATGTGGCTAGAAGGAGCACTGATATTTTAGCAGTGACTAGCAAGTGCCAGGGCTGGGAGGAGAAGGGCAGACCCAGTCTCAGCCCTGGCTCTTTGGCTGCCTGATGCACAGCTCACACTGGGGTCAGCCTTCCCAAAGCCAAGTTCTCGCTCGGCCAACAGCCCAGGAGAGATCCAGTGACCTCAGACAGGAACCCCAACCAGCCCACGACCGTGCCCGGGATGGCCACGGGTGCACAACGCTGCACACGACAGAGGAGCAATCATCGGGTTGGGAGGTTCTGCTGGGGTCTGTCCTTACAATGGCCTTGCACCAGAGACACCGCCAGTCCTGCAGCCGCCGGACGCTCCCGCAGGTCCGGTCGCACACGGCGCAGCGCGCACTCACAGGCAGGTTCCCCTCTAGCCACTGGTGGGGCATGGCCACCTGTGAAGAAGGGCAGCTGGCCACCAACATCCCAGGACAGCTCCTCGTGTGCCTGAGGATCAGCGACGCTGGCAATGGGGACAGGAACACAGCGGATGCCCATAGCTTTAGCCAGCAAACCGGTCCTGGAAGGCGTCGTGCCTCCTCTCCCCCTCCGCCTGCCCAGACCCTTGCAGGTGCCAGCGCAGGGCACGGGACACCAGCGTGTCAGCACTGTCCCTGCTCCCTATTGGGGCACTAAAGGCCACTTCTGCCAGATGCTCCAGCACTGGCTGTTCTGTCCTGCCGGGACAGACAGGACCCGTGCGCAGAGCGGAGCTGCTTACCCCGTCCTCATCCTCGATGATTTCCGTGCCAATGGAGGCCAGAGTCGTCCACTTGCAGTTGTTGGTGGCTCTCACCGCGCAGCGCTTGTGGGCCTTGAACTTGCAGACTGGAGGGAAGAGGGAGTGAGGAGCAGGGATGGTCCCCAGGGGATGTGCTCCCCTGGCCCCAATCCCGGAGCCAGGAAACACCTCCACCCAAGCAAAGCTGGCCGTGGACATCACCCTGCATTGATCTCCATCCAGGCGAGCCTTCATTCCCCGGCACTGGAGGGGTGCAGCCCCACACCGGCCCCAGCCTGGGCCCAGTGGCACCTACCTTCACAGGAGAGGCCGTGGGAGGTGACCCCGGAGAGGGCTTCGCGACACACGTTGCAGAAGGTGGGCCTGGCATGGGAGCAGGCATACCAGTTGTGCATGCCCGAGAAGTGTTCCATGTTGAACTGGGTGGCCTGCGGGGACACAACCCTGGCCCATAAGGCCTGTGATCCCAGCCCTGCCAAAACCCCAGCCAGCCCCATGCAGACACCTCTTCCCTCCTCGCCCCATGGCCCCCTAAGGACTGGCCAGAATTGGGTGGGCTTAGCCCCATCCCAGCTCCACCAGATGCCCCCAGGCCTGTTCCCATTGCATCTGGCTCATCATCAGAGCCGGAGGGCTGGGGACACGCTGGTGGAGGCCACCCTCATTTGGAGCATCAGCTCCTTGCAGTAATCTGCCCGAGCACTGTGGCCACATGGCCTGGTCCTGCCTGTCACCATGGATCATCCATCACCAGCACAGCCACCCACACGCTCACGGGCTCCTTCACCTCGTGGATTTCCCACTTCTGCACAGACTTCAGGGCACCGATCCAATCTTCCATCTCCTTGCGGTTCTCTGCACACAGGATGAGCTTCCGAAAAGGCGTGATAACCTAGGAAAGCCAGGACACCGTGTCCCCTTGCAAAGCGCCCCCCAAGGAGCCTGGCCCCTGCACAGCCCCCTGGCAAATCCCAAGACACGGAGCTGTCATGCACCAGCACCCCGCTGCTCTTGCCACCCCCAGCCCTGACAGTCCTGAGATGAGCCCCTGGTGGCTGCCCACGTGCCACAGCTCGGTGCCCACGGCCACAGCGGGGACGGAATGGTGGGCAGCCTGCACCAGCCTCACCGTGAAGCTGTTGTTGATGTTCTTGGTGCTGGTCTCCGCCACGCTGGCATCAGACAGGTCCACCTCATCGAAGATCAGGGACTGCAGAGGAGAAACAGGAGCCCCAGGCTCAGCCTCTTGGACAGCGACAGGTCCCGGAGTGCAAACGGAGGGCAGTGAAGCCTCCCGTCCTGTGGCACTGGGTCAGAGACGGCCCCAGAGCTGCCCAGGGAGGGAGAGGGTTGCAAGCGAAGGGGCAGCTGCAGCCTCCTTGCTGCACATGTCCTTGCGCCTCCTACTCAGCGGGTGCCCAGCCTACCTTGGAGTCCTTGGCGTAATACAGTGTCCTGCCCCGCAGCTTGAAGTATCGCCTCTTCCACCTCTGGAAGGAGCTCGTCTGCTTCAGCAACAGCCCCTCCTTCACGCTTTTCTGCACAGAGAGCACCGAAGCGCTGAGCTCCCGCGGCGCAGCTGGCCCTGAGTCCCTGGCAGCCCCCAGCCTGACGAAGGCCCTCCAAGCGATGCTGTTCCCCTATGGTCCCGTGGTCAGGAGTAAAGCAGGGCACAGGATGCGGGTAGGACATTTGGGCGATCACACTGTGCTGGATGCGTGTGGGACAGGATGTCCAGGGATGCCGGATTTGGCATCGTGCCCAGCACAAGAAACACGAGAGGGGCCATAAATCCAGCACAGTCTGTGCACAGGGGGCTGCCCAGCATCCCCAGCCTTCAACCTGTCGCTTGACGGGGGTGCCCACTCCCAGCTGCTCTGCAGCCACGTGCCCACGCGCGGGTGCTCTCCAGCACCTCTGCCTGCACAGAGCACCTCCAGCTTGGGAGCAGCCATGTCCCCATATGTGTCACCAGTGCTGACTAGTGACAGCAAGGACATCCCTCGCCTGATGGCTGCACCCTGGACACGGGCTCCCTGCTCTTACAGTCCTCCAGGGATGACTGGAGCCAGGATGCTGGATGCATGCAAACAGCTCCCAGAACGGGTGTTTGGAGGGGACACTGCCAGGCACGACAGGAACGGGTGCTGGGAGCTTTCCAGCTACGCAAAAGTGCCGCTTACTGCCCCCTGTGCCAGGCTTCCTCCTCCCTGGCCCCAGAGGCTGCACCCTGAGGAGCCTCAAGCTGCTGCAGCTCCCCGGGTGCACAGGGGAGAGCGGGGAGGACAGCACTGGCATTCCCACTAGAGGACAACCCTGCAGCGGGGCCAACGGGCAGAGCAAGGGGGCTCCTGGAGCAGTGGCACCTCGTGGTGCCTCTGGCTCCGCAGTGCCCAGCCTGCAGTCCCAGCACTGCTCTTCCCTCCCAGCACCTGCCAATATTTACCCTCCTCGCAGTGGTGTTTACGCAGCTCAATTAATTAGCGCTTGCAACGCGGCCATGAGCTGCCACTGAGCAGGGTGGCAGAGATGCGCTGGCACTGCCTAATCTTTGATTGCATCTTCATCGCACGCTGCCGGCAGCCCCGTTCGGGCGCTCTGCACCAATTAGCTGGAACAGTGGCAGTGGTAGTAGATCCCGGCACACAATTAAATGGGTGTTTAACCGTGAGCTGCCGCTGGGCACCGCAGGCATCGCGGGGAGCTGCGGCCCCGAGGCACTGCACTATGGACTCGCACTCAGCGCGTTCCCCGTGCTATGCTCTGCTGGCACAGCGCGGTCCCCGTGCCGCTCAGCCTCGGGGACAGGGACACTAGCACTGCGCCAGACTCGGGCAGCCCAGCCGCAGCTTGGCTGGAGGATCTGGGCCACAGAGCAGCCCGTGAGCGGGCCAAGACAGGAGCTTGCAAAGGCAAAGCTCTTTCCAAGGTCCACGGCGAGCGCGGGAGCATCTTGGCTGCCCGCGGGCTGCGCACACGTGGCTGCAGCAGGGGTATCCCCGCTCCAGCCATGCGGAGCAGCCTTCACACCACGGCCTTGGCCCTGCCAGGCCAGGACTGGTGCTGTGGGGCTGGTGGGCACGGTGCCGCTGGAGGCCGTGCCCGGTGTACGCGGGTGGTGTGGTAGTTGCTCGCCTACCCCGCTTTCTATAAATAGCTTCCCTTTCCGGAGAGCGTCCCCGTGCGCGGGGGCGGCCAACCTCTGCTGTGCCGTGGCCCAAGCGAGGGCCGCTCCACAGGCTGCAAGCAGCAGGGCTCGCACGCCGCCCTTCTGCTCTCCCCGGCGACTGCAGAGGGTCCGCCGGGACCCCAGCACGCTGGCACGCTCCAGTGCGGGCCGCTGCTCCCGCTGCCCCTTGCCCCATGTGCACACAGCTCCAAGTGCAGCAGGCCTTGAAGCTCTCATCCCTTTGGCGGCTCTGGAGCCACATTTTGCCAGTTAGGTGTCTCAGGATGCTCCCATCCCTCCAGGATGGCCTTGCAGCCCTTGCTGCGGCTGTGCCCAGGACTCGGAGGGCAAGGCTGGTCCGTCGGGCACTGCCTGCGAGTCGAAGGAGTTGGGCACACCAGCAGGGACAGTTTGCGGCCCCGCGCTGGATCCCAGCCCAGGAGATGCTTCTGCACCCCCAGGGCTGATGTGAAACCCAAACCCAGGAGGAAGAGGAAAAGGAGAGGAGCCCAAACGCCAGGCAATGCACTAACCTGCATCGCGCAAGCATCGTCCCCCGCTCGCCCCACTCCGAGTCCACCAGCCTGCATCCGCTCTGGACACGTGCTGGGATTCAGCCGGGCTGGATCCCCCCTGCCAACCTCACGGGTCCCATGAGTGGGAGACCGTAGCAGCCACAGCAGGGCCCGAGGCGCTGGGAAACTCTCTCGCCCTCGGGTGCCTGCGATATGGCAGGGCGTTTCCGGGACCGCGCGCCTGGGCGGCACAGGGTCCCCACGACACCACCCCAACCAGGGCACTAGAAGGCCCTGACACAGGCTAACGGATTAACAGTGACTCCAGGAATGAGGGAAGCAGCGGCTTTCCTCCTGGGGAACTTCCCCTTTGCCCTCCCTTGCAGCCTGGCCTCGGGCAAGGACAACCCCGAGCTGCTTTCTCGCCGCAAGCTTGCACTCCCCAGGCTGGATGTGAGCCCCTTTTGCAGGAGAGACGCCCAGGACGTGGCCAGGCACAGGCGCGCAGGGTCCTGCCGTGGCGCTCCTGCCCAGCCCAGTGCCTTGCGGACGAGGCGCTTGCGCTTCTTGCATAATGGAAAATGTGAGCGGCGAGAGGGCAGCGCGTTTGAGCAACCACACCGACATCCGGCTGGTGTCACCGGGCTATCTTTGCACCCCAGGCGGCAGCTCGACGAGCCCTGATGAGGAATGCGAGCCCAGCAGGACCTGCATCCCCACTGAGGGCTGCGGGGACAGGAGACGGGTGCTGAGTGCACTGTGCTGGGGCAGCTCATGCTGGGGTCCCCCCACATTTAATAACAAGCCTATAACCGACATTCCAGTGGGGCACATGCTGCCCCTGAAGAGCAAGACCACCTCTGCCAAGCTCTTCTCCAGCTCAAGCGAGCTGGGATCAGGGTGACGGAGATGGGTCGTGGCCGCCTTGCTGCTTTAGGAAGGAGGTCTCCAGGCTTGGCCCCGTGGGTGCCGCCTTGCTTTGCTTTTCCCAGGGCCAGGAGCCAGCCCTGCCCGCTCAGCCCTTCCATGGCCTGCCCCCACGGCAGCACCTGGCATTCCCCATGCACCCAATGCCTGGCCAGAGTCAGTCACGGCCACGCACACCGTGACAGTCTCCGACTCCGGCCACTCTGGGTCCCGTCCCAGAGGCATCCCCATGGCCTCCGCAGCCGCCCGCCTCACTGCACACTCCCACTCGCCGCCCGCCTCCGCTCACCCGCAACACGATGGGGGCCGTGCCGGAGCCGGCCCTGGCACAATGTCCCTGCCACCCCCGCGCCCCACGGGGTGCCCAGCGATGGCAGCACAGAGAAAGCGAAGCCGGAGGTGGGAAGTGGCAGCAACAGCGGGGAGAGATGCAGGCAGGGATGGAGGGATGGCTGAAGGCGCCGGTGCACACGGCCCGTGGGGGAGCGCCAGCTCCCTTGGGACGCGGCGGGGACCAGGACAACCCGTCTTGCTCTCAGGACCCCATGGCAGCCCCCTCCAGCCTCCCACCTCTGCCGGCATGGCCCCAGTGTAGCCACCCATCGGCCCCGCACGCATCCCACCCCGGCAGTGCCTCTCTCCCATCCGCAAGCCCAGCGGCGTCCTTTCCGCCCGCCCATCTATCACGCTGCCTGCCTCCCCCGGCACCGCGCCGCCGCCGTGCGGCATCGCCTCCTGCATGGATAATCGCCGCCGGCCGGCCTGGATCCACCACAGCCTCCACCGGAGCTGCACCCACTGGCACCACTGGTTCAGCCCTGTGAGCAGAGGGAGCAGGGGGACATCCCATGCAGACACCGTGTCCTGTGTGGATACCCATTCTTGACAAGCCATCCCCAAGCCAAGGCAGGTCCTTGTCCACCCGACACCACCTGTTCCAGCCCGGCTCCTTCCACCGTCTCACCCCGCACCTCCAACAGTGCCCATGCTCCTGCGCGGCTGCCAGCACCCACCTGGCAGCCGGAGCCGGGGAGAGGCCGAGAAGGTGCCCATCCCTGTGCAGAGACGGGGAGGCTGAGGCACATCCCTTGTGCAGAGCCCCTGGCATCCTGGAGGGCTCCGCGAGAGCCCCCGCCACTGCCGTGCTCACAAACGTCTCCAGCCTGGAGCGTGTGACTTCCGCACATCCAGCAAACTGCCCTTTGGCCCTTGGTGCCAACACACCGGGCTCAGCACGCACGGGGCCAGCGTGAGAGGAGCTGAGCCCAGGGCCAGCCCTGATCCCAGACGAGCCCTCGCTGCCCACCCAGAGCCTCCCAGGCACCCGCCTCTGCTGCATCCCTTGGCGCCCTCTGACACCTGGCCAGTTGGGCGGCTGCCCCAGGAGATGGTGTGAGGGCGGCTGAGCCCACGGTGCTCCCCTCGGACCTTGCTCCAGCTCAGCCCACCCTGTGGGAGTGACCGATGGGCATGGGATGCCCATGTCAGCAGGGCTGACAGCAGCAGTACCGAGAGTGGCCGTGGTAGGTGAGGCACTGCCACCGCTTGTGCCATGGCTAGCATGGAACACCCCAGATACATTTCCCTTGTGACACCACTGGCTCCTTCCAGCTCCAGGCTCTGGGAAACCGTGAGGTGGCTTCAAAAGGCCACCTGCCCTTCATGTCACTGAGAGCCTGGCACCCATTTGCTCCCTGCTTCAGCCCCAGACCCTTTTGCCAACACAGGCACCTTGCAAGCCACTATGGCTAGCCACCCTTCTCACTTCTCCATCCTCCTCATCATCTCACTTGTTCAGCCCCAAAATAACAGGCTTCCAGGTCTTTTTGCAGAAAGTGCCTGGCCATTTTGTTGTGCTCACTTCTACAACAACAACAAAAAAAAACAACTGGCCCTTCATAATTTTGTAAGTAAGTCCCCTAGGACCAGCGTGTTTCCAGCACCATGCCCATGCCCTCGCCAAGACGCGTGGCCTCACTACCGGGGCTCAGAGCCCTCCTGGCTCTGCCCCAACCCCACGACGGGTTTTTCAGGGTTGCAAGCAATAAGCAAACATGTCCCAGCGATTTCCACCCCAGGGTTGCATGAAGGCAACCCACCAACTCACCCACCATGAGCCCCTGCAAGACCCCACACATGAGATGGCCCCCAACTAGAGCCCGCGCGCTGCTGACCTTGCTCCTCATCTGCCCGGACGTGGACACCTTGCGGATGAGCTTGTGGGAACTGTCCTCCTGCTCGCCCTCGCTGTCAGATGACTCCTCTCCTCCCGCCTCAGGTGAGATGGGCGACAGCTTATCCGAGTCCAGGGAGGACACCGAATCCCGGGTCTTCCTCAGGAACAGGTCTCCGGACACCAGTTTCTCAGCCATTTTCCCACCCGGCTCTACTCAGGGCTCTGCTGTGTCCGGTGACAGCCTTGGGGGGACATGCAGTGCTGGAGGCAGAGCCGAAAACGGGGTAGGCAGCCAGCAGGGCAGCACGTGCCTGGGAAGCAGGGGGAGGCGGCGCCTCCTCACCCAGGAACACCGCTCGAGGTGGCTCCCACGCTAACTTTTCCCTCCCTCCCTGCTTTTCCCTTTTTTTTTTTTTTTTTTTTTTTTTGGGTGTCCAAACTCTTTCCTCTCCTCCTCTCCCCATGCATCGACTGGCCACATGCCGTCCCTATTGCAAGCCCTGCTCTGCGCTGTGGGTGGCAGGGACTGCGGCCACCCCGTGCCCTGGCCTTGGAGCCACCTCATACCCGCATCTCCCTTGCCCTTCCCTGGTGGCCAGGCCACCTTGCAGGGGGCTTGTGTCCATAGCAGGGGGAGTGCAGGAGAGGAGAAAGGGGGTTGTTTTCTCCATGGAAAGCAGCAGCCACCTCCTTGCGCCGCATCTTGCTCCGGCGGCCGGGAAGCCACGGGAGCATCTGCGGCAAGGATCGGGGCGGGGGGGAAGCAGGCCCATAGCGGGGGGTCCGGAACAGGTGGCGGCGGGAAGAGCAGGAGAAGGGACAGGGCTGGGGTCAGGGAGGAGGGGGGTGGTTGGGCAGCCGCAGCCCTATAGCGCAGCTCGGAACCCGCGCCGCAAGGGGGGTAGCAAAGGGG
>VWPW01028133.1:18409-34723 GCA_013389825.1 Crypturellus undulatus | reverse complement strand
GCAGCGCGCGTGTGCGCCGGGGGGCTGCGCGGCGCCGGGGGGGCCGCAGGGCGCCCCAATCCCAGCGGGGGTGGGCTACGCGGCGCCGGCCCCATCCCCTCGCCTCCTCCCCAGCACCACGGACCACCGCGCTGCCCTCTCCCCGCGCAGCAACAAGCGGCTATAGATACACACACACACACACATATATATATGTATGTCTATATGTGTGTGTGTGCAGGCGAAGCGAGCGCCGCAGTGCTGCCGGCTCAGCCCCCGGCCCGCAGGGACCCCCCGCTCGGCGCCCCCCCATCCTTCCAACCTTAGGGCTCGCTCTCTCCCTGCGCTGCATCGCCGCGGCGCATCCTTAAAGTGAGCGGAGCGCGGCAAGCGGAGGGCGGAGGAGCGGGGCGGCCGTCCCCCCCGCGCACACACGCACCTTGCAGCCCTGAGCCGCGACCGCCGCTTGTGCAAGAAGCCTCTTCCTTCCCGCCGAGCCCGGCCCGGCACGGCCCGGCCCGGCCGCCGCCCCGCGGAGCCCTCCCGGCGCTNCTGCGCCGCTGCGGGCGGCCCCGGCCCTGCCCCTGCGCGCCGCAAGCCCCAGCCTGCTCCGCCGAGGCCGCGCGAGCTCATCACACCCCCCGCGCCGGGGGGCCCCGCGCCCACGCACCCAACGCGCACACGCCCGTTCCCAACACGCACCCGTCCCCAGTGTGTGCCCATCCCCAGTGCGCACCCCTGTTCGCCTTTTCCCCAGAGCTGTGGCTCAGGGAGCCCATGGGTGCCAGTGGTGCGGCCAGCCCTTCGCTCCTGGGTCTTCCAGGATATCCCATGCCCAGCAAGTTCGGCATCCTGCAGGCCCTGGCGCTGATCTGCCCACGCTGGCCAGGGGGAGGCTGGGCCAGGAGCACCTTGCTCGTGGCTTTGCCACTGAGCCTGCAGTACCCTGGGCAGGGAAAGGCTGTGGCGCAGGTTTGGTAACAGGGAGACAGATCCGTAGCGTGACCCACCTCTGCCTGTGCTCCTGGGAAGCCAGGAGATCCAGGCCTGCAGCACTAGGCCAATCACACACTAATTCTCCATGGAGGGCCAAGCGCGTCTCCACCTCACCACGAGGCACAGACCGACATTTGTGCACGCGCTCACGCCTGCACACATGTGCGGTCGCACATGCAGGAGCCCGTCCACGTGTGTCCGTCTTCACCCGTGTCCACGTGGGCTCCCTTGTGCGCACAGGTTCTCACGGGAGGCCCCATGCTAGCACACACACCCGCTTCCAGCTCCGCGTGCCCCACGTTGCTGTGTGCGCGCACACACTTGCCCAAGCGTGTGCGCACATCCCCTTGCATGTGCCCAGCCAGGGGTGCGAGCAAGCGCAGGCGGGTGCATGCACGCCCCCGTGTGCCTGCGCCAGCTTGCATGGGCCACATGCTCCAGCGTACACTCGGGCATCCACTCTGCGTGCCGGGGCCCAGCCGCATGCGTGTGCGTGCTCGCCGTCACCCGTGTGCTCGGACCCACGCGTGTGCGCGTGTGTGCACCCCCAGCACGGGCTCACCTGCAGCGCGTGCTCACACGCGTGTGCTGGTGCCATCCAGTGGCCAGCAGCCACCTTGCAGCGTGGCCCTGCCACGCATGTGCCGCCGGCCGGGTGCAGGACCGCCTGCCACGGGAGGGGATACCCGGCCACAGCACCCCATGGGCACCAACAGCCACTGGCAGGGGGGACAGCCACCATGCCCCATGGTGGCAGCCTTGTCAGTGCTACCCTGAATTTGGCCTTGGCATTTGTACCTGGTGCAGTCAGGCACCTCCAATATACCCCCTGCCCACCCGGGTGGTCCTTGGGACCCAGTGATGCCAAGGCAGCGAGTGCCATGGGCCAAGCTGTGGGCAGAAGCGCTCCCAGATGCTGTCTGTGTCCCCTCTATGCACAGCACGAGTACAGGCTCTTTCCTCTGACCCACTCCAGCAAAACAGGGCACACAGAACCCGATGTCACCCTTCCAGGGCACCCTCCGTCCATGGCTCCCACACTGCCCGGGCACTGGCTGGCTCTGCAGGGCAGCACTGATGGGTGGCAGAGCCCCAGCGGGTTTGAGCTAAGCGAGTCTCTGCCAGGACTCCCGTCCCCAGGGCCAGCCGCAACGCACAGAGACGCAGTGAAAAACCACACGACACTGCTGGGCAGGCTGTGCAGCACCCGCTGCGCCTTTAGTGTGGCAGAGGCCAGCACCGAGGGGCAGCGAGCAGCGCTTGTCCCGGCACTGCCTCCTGCGAGCACGTGCCCAGAGCCGGCAGCGCAGCGCCCGCCCCGGGCAGCAGATCGCACCCAACCGCCCTGTGCGCTTGGCGGGGGCTGCAGCCGCGCGTGGGCACTCTTTGGTCCTAGCAATGGTCCCGTGCAGGTACAGGGGACAGCTGAGATGAGGGACAGGGCGGGGAGCAGCTCCTGCCAAAGAGCAGCGTCCAGAGTGGGGCTGGGGGCTCAGCACCCTCTGCCTTCAGTGACCAGGGACTGTGGGCACCCACCATGCGGGGCCAGTGGGGAAGCCTGGGGGAGGCCCAGCTGGCCTGGATAAGGCAGGAATGACCCCTCGGTGTGATGGAGCCCCTGTCCTCGCTGCCACCACCTGCTGCCTGGAGACAGGGGCTTTGTGGAACCGGCAACTGGTGCTGCCCTGGCTGGATACTGCAGCCCTGGTGGTGCCAGGAGCCTCCCATGAGCACTGCTCCTGTGGGTCAGAAGCCAGGACCCAGGGGGAGGTTTAAGTGCTATTTTTGGATGCCAGGGCAGGCAGGGGCACAGAGAGAGTAGGGGTGGGGGGCATGAGCCCTCTTTGGTGTCTGCAGGGGAATTCCCTTTCTGTGCACATACCCATGCCATGGCGCTGCATGGTGCCCCTGCACATCCCTCCCCGCAGGGCATGGCCCCAGCCAAAGCGGCCTCGCGGTGCCCCACGTGCAGCCCCCGCTGTGCCCGCTGTGGGGCCGGAGGGGAGGGGGTTAAGTGCCCCCACGCCAGGGCCATTGTCTTGGACACAATGGGGAGGAAGAGGACGCTGGGGGCCGAGGGGCTGGGGCAGGTCCCCAGCACATTCCTCTGGCTCTGGCTCGGCAGATGGACAGAGCTGAAGCTGGATGGAGTGACCCGATGGAGAAAGAGGAGATGGTTTAACCCTTGTGGGAGCTGCTTGGTAACACCCAGAGGAGTCTCTGGGGTTTAAGGCACACGGTGCAGCGCAAGCCCTGAGGCGGGCACCAGCGTCCAGGAAAAGGAGGTGGATGCAGCTGGGGTGCACAGAGGCAAACCCAGTGTGCAGAGTCTGCCCCTTTGGCATCTGGGCCCTGGGGCGAGAGCTGCTCCTTGCGCAGGGCTGCAGAGTGGCACCAAGTCCCCTCCCCTGTGGGTGTCCACGACCAGGGTAAAGTCCTGGTGCCCGTTCCCCTGCTTGCTGAAGTAGAAAAATAAATAATCAGCAGGGGATGGACAGACAGAGAGAGCCAGCGTGGGGCTGGGTCTGCTTTGGTAGCGAGGCTCTCCATGTGGGCGGCAGGCAGCTGCGAACACCCCTCTGCCACGTGGGTCCCAGGAACCCTCTGGCTCTGCCACCACCCTCCTCTTGGGGGCACAGTGTCCCCCCTCACCACTACAAGGCGCTGGCAAGCTTGGAGCGCGGTCGCGAGCAGAGACGAGCTTGCACTGCCCTGGCAAGGGGAGGCCAGGCGGCCTGGGCATGAGGGCTAACAGCCTACAGGAGCCTGGCCTAGACTCTCCTGGAGGCAACGGAGCTGCTCCTGGCCCAACTTGATCTTCTCCTCCAGCTCCCTCTGCTCGGTGATGAGGGCTGACTTCATCTTGACAAAGTGCTGGTAGTCCTGGAGGTGCTCGTCGCGCAGGTAGCGCGCCACCATGGCGCCCACCACCTTCTCCCGCCGCCCCACATGCTCCTTCAGCTCCTTGGCGTCCTCCAGCTGCGCTGCCAGCTGCCGCTTCTTCTCCCGCAGGGCCACCTGGGAGATGGGCAGCGTTGAGGACTCGGCACTGGCCCCAGCGCTGCGGGCCACCCTGGTGCCCACCCAGCCACCCTCCGGCCAGCGCACGCTCACCTTGTCCTCGGTGGAGGTGTGCGGCCCCAGGCTGTTGAGCGCGTTCTCCACACGGGCTAGGCGCCCCGAGAGGGAGAGCAGCAGGTTCACCACCTTGTCTAGGTCGCCCACGAAGAGGCGGTACTTGTCGAACTCGACAGGTGTGCAGAGGGCCTGCAGGCGGGCTGCCACGTCTTCCCCCAGCGCCCCGTTGGCGCTGATGTCCTCCTGCAGTCCCCGCTGCGCCTCCTGCAGCACCGACAGCTTCCGGCTCAGGCTCTCGATCAGCTGCATCTGCACCAGCAAAGGGGTCAGGGAGCCCCGGGCGTGTAGGCTCCATCTCCACATCGGGATGCCCCAGGACTCTGAGCTGGCATGGGGCCGAGCCACCCCTCCTGCTTGGCAGGCATGGAGGAGCAAGGGCAGCCAGCGCTCCCCTCCCCGCGTCTCTCCCTGCATCCCGAGCAAGCACTCGCTTTACCTTCTTCTCCACCAACTCGTGATCCACCTCGTCATCCTCCGAGCTGCCCTCCACCACCTCCGGCAGCTCCTTCATCTTGTTGAGCAGCTCAGCTTTGCCTGCCGACGTGCTGTAGTAGGCCGAGTAGGAGGTGGGGCTGGCAGGGGGTGGTGAGATGGGCTCGAAGCCCTGCCTGCGAGGAGAGCAGCTCGCTGGGGCGCTGGGGCAGGCCGCAGGGCTTTGCCCGCTACAGCCACTGGGGCTCTGCCCGCCCGCGGGCCCGGTGCCCTGCCGGCCCTACCTATCCTGTGCCGCGGCCTCCAGGCGCCAGTCCTGCTGGAAACGCTCTTTCCAGGCCTGCCGCTCGCCGCTGGCCAGCAGCTCACCCATGAGCTCGGCGGCGGTGACCAGGGCGGCCGGCGGCACGAGGATGCTGGCAAGTGAGCGGTCCCTGCCCGCCACGTCCCACATGAGCTCCTCCGAGTTCATGCGGCGCGGCTGGGGCCGGCTTGGCGCGCTCGCCCGGCAGCCGACTCCCTCCGGGCTCCCCTCTGGCTCCTCGGGGGCTGCGGGGAGAGGAGACAGGCCCTGCGTGACAGGTGGCCCTTGGCAGCACGGCCCTGGGCACAGGCAGGGAGCACTCACCGGCACTGCAGGAGCTGGTCCAGCCTTGGTCCTGGCTCTGACCGACCCTCTGGGGCTGCTCTTCCTTTTCCCAAGGGGATCTCACCTTCGCTCGCTCTTCATCAGCCTCATCCAACCTGAGGACCCAGCCCAGGGATCAGGGGTGCCAGCAGCTGGGGCAATGGCACCATGGACCCAGCAGTGTAGAGAGGGAGTGGGGGAAATTCCCCTCTCAAAAAAGCACACATGGGTGTAGGAGCACAGGTGCAAACACCCAGCAAATGGGGAATATGCCACTTGTAAAACAGATCCCCAAAACCAACCCTGCATCCAGACACCCGGCCTGTCTCATGGGGCAGGACATGAGCAGTGGAGTGTTACTGGGCCTGGAGCGCTCAGCCCAAGAACTGTTCTCTCCTGAAGCCCGCAGCACCAAAGCAGAATGAAGGGAGCCCCAAGCACCTGCTCCAATGCCCTGCGGGGACGTGAAACATTCCTGGGGCCACAAGATGTCCATCCCACCGTGCACCAAGGAGACACAACTTGCCTGCTAAGGTCGGCAGCGCCGGCATCAGGCTCCGGTGTCCTCCGGAGAGAGCTGGGACCACAAGGGCGGGCGCCGGGGCGCTCCGGCGGGGGCCAGGCATCTGCAGTGGCGGTGCCGTGCCCGTGGGGACGTGCATGCTCCGCAGGGAGGCTCCGCGAGCGCTCCCGCACCACCTCGGCGATGCTGCGCGACAGCGCCCGCGGCTGCTCCAGTGCTGCTGCAGAGCCGGATCCGGGGCCATCTGCTGGAAATTGCTGGTGGTGGGACGGCCGGCGCGGCCTGTACTTCTCCCAGTTGGGGGGCGGAGGCCGGGGAGGCGGCGGGCCCTTCTTTTTGTGGGGGGCGGCAGGCTCCGGTTTGGCGCGGGGAAGCTCCCTGCGGTCCCTGCCCCGTGGGCTGGGGGGCTGCACGTTGAGGTGGCTCTCAGAGAAGGCCCTGCCACGCAGTGGGCGCTGCAGGGGCTCCAGGGGGCTCTCGGGGGAGAGGGTGGGCCGGTCGCCATCCCACGACAGGTCATGCGTGGACGTGGTCCGGTAGCACGGCAGCCACTCCTGCTCGGCGTCCTCGAAGCAGGGGCGGAAGGGGCCGTAGCGCTGGAAGCCCGTTTTGTAGCGGGAGAGCTCGCTGCGGAGGCAAGAGGACACCCATGCCCCAATGCCGTCACTCCCTGGAGAGCATTGCCACACACACCCCAGGCACCTCATCTGCAGTCCCGGGCCCCCATTCACACCAGGGTGGGCAACAAGCCTCCCTACACAGCGGCCAGCACATAGGTGTGCACGCCAAGCACGCTGCAACGCAGACGCACCACGCACAGCCCCTGCAAGCGCCTGGGCACAGGACCCCAGGGGCAGCCGGCGTATGGAGCCGGCCGCTCAGCACCACTTTCCTTGCGGCGGCTGGCTCAGCAGGTTTCCTGCCGAGTGGCACGCGCGCCCCCCTACGCTCCCCCTCACCTCACGGACTGGCTGGTTTTCCTGTTTATCGCCGGCGGCTCCCACTCGTCCAGAGGAAATTCCTAGGCGGGGGAATCAGACGGAGAGTGAATGGCAGGATCAGCCCTCCCTCTGGCGCCATGCCGCCTCCCCCGAATGGGACAGGAGGAGAGCGCCAGCGCGGGCATCGTGGCGCTGCCACACGTCCGAGGAGAGGGGCAGGGATGCAGAGGTAACCGTGTCTCCCAGTGCCATGGGTCCCACCAAGGGAACTAAGAGATGTCAAGGGGACAGTCTGGGACTGTGCCGGGGCACTGTGGGAGCATGCAGGGTGCTCACTCACCGGCGGGAAGGCTTTTCGGGCTGACCACGCGTCGCTCTCCTCCCGCACGGCGTGGGGGGCCGGGCAGTAGCAGTCGGAGTAGCGGGCCCAGGGTGGTGGTGGGCAGCGGTAGCCGTGGCCGTGGGGCAGCAGAGAGGGGCACAGGTCCCCAGAGCAGTAGCGGCAGGGCTCGCGGAGCATGGCACCTGCGCCCCCATAGGCGTACGGCAAGGCTCGCAGGTACTCGTAGTCCCCGCGCCGTGGCAGCGGCTGGTAGTAGGCGGGCTGTTCCCGGCAGCACTCGGTGTAGGGGCCAGCAGAGCCAGGGCGAGCGGGTGAGGGCGGCCCATACGGCTGGTCTAGGGAGAGTCGCCGGGGGTCGCGGCACTCGGTGCCCACTGGCTGGAAGGTGTCAGGCTCGGCCACCTTGGGCCGGTACATGCTGGGCTTGATGTGCCGAGCGGGCAGGGGCCGGCTGCTCTCCTCGAAGAAGCGGCGCCGGTCAGCGAAGGGCAGCAGGACAGCCTCGTCGCCAGCCCGCAGCGGAGATGCCGCTGCCTCCTGGCCCTTGCCGTAGCCCTCCGGCTCCCGGGGGCTTGGGGAGCGCTGCGGCTGCAGCTTGCGCTCGGGAGACCAGCGCCAGCGTCCCCTGCCCACTGGTGCCGCCTGCTGCTGCTCACACTTAGGGGATGGTGGCGGTTGGGGGACGGGCGCCGGCTCAGGGGTGGCGGCATCCCGCTCGCCGGCGCAGGCAGGCCGACGGCCCTCCTCGCTTTGCGCAGGGCTCAGGCACTCCGCGCGGGCCCGCGATCCCTCCACGCAGCCGGGCTCGGCAGCCTCGTCCGCCTCCTCCACAGGCTCCTCGCCGCGCAGCAGTGCTGTGGAGCCCCTGCTCTTCTGCAGCTGGGCTTTCCGGCGCTGGATCTCGTTGCGCAGATTGGTGGCAAAGCGGTCGCTGCGGCGCCGCAGCTGCGCTGAGCGGTGCTGAGGGGCACCCCCCCGCCGGCCCCCTGCCCGGCCCTCCTTGCCCTCCTCCTCCGCCAGCGTCTCCATGCTGTGAGCTGGGGTCAGACTGGCAGCGGGCGGCTCCCCACCATGCCCGCAGGCTCGTGGTGGCTCCGGGCAGCAGTGGCAGGGCAGCAGGCGGTGGTACATCTCCTGGCAGCGTGGGGGGTCCACGGCGCAGCCCCCGGGCGCCTCAGAGGCTGTTGCTTCCCCAGCGCCGGGCGCGCGGCCGCCCTCCAGCCGGTGCTCCGCATGCAGCGGAGACAGTGTCCAGCGGTGGCCCTCATGGGCCGGTGAGGCCGGCGAGGCCCGTCCACTGCCGCCCGCCGCCACGCGCAGGCAGCGCAGCTGGGAGGCCAGCAGCTGCTCAGGGGCACTGTGCCGGTGCGGCGTGGGGCAGCTCAGCGGAGCCCGTGCCGGGCTGTCGCCCGCCATCTCTGGCCCGGCATCGGGTATCGGGCGCCCACCGCCGTCCTCGTAGGGCCTGTCCCCACGCACGTGCTCCACGTTCTCCGCCAGGAGCTGTTCAGGGCCGGCCAGGCACCGCTCTGGGTGGGAGCTCAGCATGTAATACTGCTCAGAGGAGAGACGCTCCTTTGCCTGCCCGGGACAGGCCCCTAGCGCCTGCCCACAGGAGCCCTCCAGGTCCTTGTCGCGCTGGCACAGGAAGGTGTCAGAGATCCACCTGCACTTGTTCTGCAGGGAGTCGGCAGGCACGGAGGCGCGGCGCCGCTCCGCGCCGCTGGTTGGGGCTGCCCGCAGGCTGTCTCTCCTCACGGGCGGCTGGGGCGGCGCGGGCACTCGCCAGGAGCCCGCGGGGCTGTCGTCACGCAGGCACGGCTCAGCGTGGCGGCCCGCGCGGCCCGGCGACTCAGCACCGTCAGCGCCTGTCTGCAGGTAGCGCCCGTCCGGGTGCTTGCAGGGGGCCAGGCCCTGGAGAATGGAGTCGGTGGAGGACGTCTCCTCGGGACGGAGGGAGAGGGCGCAGTCGGAGGTGTTGGAGCTGGCAGAGAAGGAGCTGTAGGCCGAGTCGCGCTTGTTGTGGTACAGGCCCTGGTCAACAGGCGAGGGGTTCCCTTCGTAGTAGGCCTGGCTGGGCTGGTCCAGGCTCTCCATGCTCCCAATGGAGCTGCTCTTGTCTGTGCTGCAGTGCCGGGACAGTGGGTTCCACTGCAGCGACAGCTCGCTGCGGCCACCGGGCGCCAGCATTAGCGGTGCCCGCAGCGCCCCGGCCTCCTGCCCAGCCCCACATCCGCCACAAGACCCTGGCCCCCACGACGGGCCAGGTGGGCACTGCTGCCACCGCTGCACATGCAGGACGCCAGGGACATACGTGGGTCTGTCCGCCAGCCCGCCCTGGCCCGGGGATTGCCTGTCTCCAGACAGGGGGAGTGCAGGGATTCATCGGCTTCTCCCTGGCCCCCGTGGCTACCACCACCCCATCCTGTGCGGAATGGCAAGCCCAGGAGCCAATACCACGGGGACAGGGCGCAGAGTGCCCCACAAGTGACCCTTGGCCCCACCGCTCCTGCATCTCTGGGCCATAAAGGCTCTGGGGTTGGGAGAGGAAGGCCAAGAGCCCCGGGCTCCCCACCCTACCACACTAAAATGGCTCAAGGCCCCTCATCCTGCCCCCTTCCCCCGTCCCGCAGCCGCCCCACGGGCTCACCTGACATCACACCCCGAGGGCCAGGAGAGGCTGAAGGTGTCGGCGGGGCAGTGCATGGCAGCGGCGTCGGGATGGAGCTCGGAGAGCTTGGCCATGTGCCAGGAATGGGGCCGGAGAACGGGCACGTTCCTCCTGCCAAGAGCAACAAGGGGAGAGGACAAGAATGGGGAGGAAGCCGGGCCGAGGAACCGGGGCTGAAGTCACTTCCTACAGGGCTTCCTGTCCCCCCAGGCCAGCACCCCCCCGGGGGGGACGGCAGGGAAGAGGAGGGTCCGTCTCCGAGCGCGCCTGGCTCCGGGAAGGTGGGAGCAGCCACCACTCCAGCAACTGCCCCACTCCCCTGCCTGCCCGACCACCCCAGCATCTCCCAGCCCAGGCAAGGGGTGGCCCAGCACTTCCCAGGCGCCGTGGGAACCGTGGGAAGAGGAGGCTTGAGTCTCTTCCTAAAGCATCCTCAGTGCCAGCTTCAACAAGGGACCAAGCTAAACATAGCCCTGAAGCAGCCCCTGGGACACAACTCGCCTGGGCAGTGACCCAGCGGGCAGATGGCCATGGGGCACGGTGTGCCGGTCCATACAAGGAGCCCTGGTGGCTGCTACCTCCACTTGCTTCTCCTGCAGCCCTCAAGCCCCTCTAGAGCCTCAGCTGCTGGAGTCCTGGGATTTGACACCTCCTGGGTGCTTTTTGCACCCAGAAGCGTGGTACCATGTGGCAGGCAGGCAGCGCTTCCACCCTGCAGGGTTGGTCTCCAGCACGGCATGAGGCATCCAGCGCCTTGCAGGGCTCCCCTTCCCCCTCTCCTCATTCCCCTACCATTCCCGCAGGCCACACCTTGGCTTCCAGAGGAGAAGAGAGAGGGCAGTGCCCTCCAAAGGCACCTTGGGGACACCTCCACGTCCCCACCACAAGCTCCACCTAGCCATAATCACTTAGCGGGCACACTCAGGGGTGCCTTTGGTGTGCATGGGCACAAGCGGCCAGGAGGCCCATCCACGGAGCTCCTTCTGCCCAGGGGCTCACATGCCTGGAAGCCGCAGCACTTGCAGCAACGCGGGGCAGGGAGGCCGCTCCGGCGCCCTGCCGCCCCAGGGTGTGTGGGACTGTCGTAGCCCCACACACCCAGGTTGCTGCGTTCAGCACTGCCCAAACATGCAGGCAAATGCCACCCCTGCCAAGGGCCGGGCACCGCAGCACCATCCCCAGCCTTGGTATCCGCCAAGCAAGCACAGAGGATGCCAGGGAGGAGCTGCCATGTCCCTGCGGGGCAGGACAAGGGGTCAGTGAGTGCCTGTCCCAGGCAAACAGCACAGCTTGGCGGACCGGGGAGCCTGGCGATACGGGGGACCCTCCCTGCCCTGGGGCCCCCAAACTCACCATGGATGAGGTCGAATCCTGCCAGCCCCCAGTGGCACAACCCCGTGGCCCCCTCCACTGCCCTCGACCGCGGTGGCCTCCCCGTGCTCCGTGAGCGGTCGCCCGGGCGTGGGAGCCGGCGATCGGCTCTGCGGCGGCCACGAGAGTGAATCCGGCAGCTGGGACAGTGGCGGGGGGGCAGCCCAGCCTCCCCTTCCTTCCCCGGGCAGCCGGCGCAGGGGCGGGCGCCGGGAGGCGGCAGGAAGGGAGAGGAGTGAGCGAGCCCGGAGCTAACGCCCAGGTGCCGCGAGAGGGACGAGAGCCGGCGGCTCTGCCTCCCGGCACCGCTCGGGGCCTTGGGGGGCCTGTACCCGCCTCCTGGCCAAGCCCAGGGCACAGCGGCTGAGTGCCACAGCGCACGGGGTGCTGCGGCCTCCCTGTGTCCCCACTGGGTAGAAAGGTTGTAAACAGCCCCTGTGCACAGCGCTCCCCAATACCAGCCAGGACCCCCACTTCCTGCCAGTGCCCGGTGCCAGGTCCCCGTGCACGGGGGGCAACGTCCCCCCACCAGCCACCCGCAGCCCTGCTGACCTGCGGACGATCATCTTGAGGGTGCGGTAGGAGCCCTTGATGAGGATGAGGGCCTCCTGGCGCGAGCCATACAGCGGCGTCCCGCTGATGTTCACCAGCTCGTCGCCCGGCTGCAGCTTGCGGGACAGGGCCGCCTTCCCACCATCCTCCACCTGGGGGACACAGACGGGCATTGTGGAGGCATCCAGGACACCCACGTGTGGAAATACCCTTCCTGCCATGCTCGTCTGTGCCCACGGCTCACCCCTATCCCGCGGCGCAGGGGTCCACAGGGCGCCCCTCTCTCCGCAAAGAGCCCAGCGGATCTGCCGGGCTGGTCGCTCGGCTCCCTCCGCCTGCCCAGTCACATGAATTTCTGAGCAAATAAAGGGCATCGGGGGAAGAAGAAAAATGTCCCTTCCCAGCAGATTCCCCCGCAAGCGCGGGCAGCACAAGGGCCCTTTGTGCAGCTCCAATGCCAGCCCCAGACGGCACGCAGAGCCCCCCGCTTGCTGCCGCCGGCTGCCCCGGCAGCACAGGCAGCCGACCAAGCCCGGGCATACAGGTATCTCGGGACGTAGGGTCTGTCAGCTCCCGGGTGCCACCGGGTCGCGCGCAGGGCCGTCCACAGCTGGCGGAGGCTGCAGGTAGGTGCAGCTGCGGTAGCCCTGGCACAGTGACCACCTGAGGGAGGGTGGGCGGGCAGGAGGGAGGACAGGCAACCCCTTCCTGGGGCTTGGCACATGCTTTTCTGCCAAATATGCCACTTCAGAGGTACTGGGAATCCTCGTGCCCAACCCCGTGCACCCCCCAACTTGCTGCCAGGCCGTGGAGTGCTAAGACAGAGCGGGTGAGACAACAGGCAGCACGAAGCTGGCCAAGCCGTAGCCTCTGCCTGCTGTCAGCTCCAGCAGCAGGAGCCCCAGCGCTTCCCGGCGCAGGCAGCGGGCGCGGGGCAGCAGAGCACTCTGCACTTGCTCCAGTCCCCTCGTGCCCTGGCACAGTGGGGGATGCCCAGGGCACTGCCTCATCCCCTGAAGCAGAGTGGAGCCCAGGAGCAGGCCAGGCTCAGCTCCCTGCCGGGCATGCTTGGTCCAGGATACAGTCCCAGGCCACCTGCCAGCTCTGCTGTGCCAGCGGGCAGGGTTAAAGGCTGGATCGGGCATCCCCAAGCCTAGACCAGCATCACACACTGTCCCTGCCACCCGCCCCAGCCTCATGTGGGGCAACAGACCCTGCTCTGATCCGCCAGACTCACCCCCTCCATGAACACCCATGCATGTGGCAGCCCTGGCCAGGCATTGCTGCTCGTCACCAGGGCTTGCCCCGCTGCAGCAGCCCGTGGCATGAGTAGTCACGGGAGTCAGTGCCCGCAGACCCCCCTCCATGCCCTGCCCAGCTGCAGCACCCGGACCGGGCTGCCTCCTAAAGCCACCCCAAGGGGGACATGCAAACCGGCAGGGCCCCGTGCCAGCTCTCCTGCATTCCTCACGCATGTGGCTCCCCTAGCCTGTCCTGGCGCCTGCGGCCCAGCGGAGGAACGAGCTCTGCCCGCAGCACCCGCGGCCCCGTTGCCGCAGCCCGCGCCTGGGTGGCTGCCAGGTCCCCGTGCCCAGGGGCAGCTGCAGCTGCCGAGCAGCCTGGCCGCCCTGCACGTGCCCCACAGCACTGTTCCCAGCTCTGCAACGCAGCAGGACGGCGGGGGACAGGACACTCCCGGCATCTGCAGGAGCATCGCAGGGCATGCGGGCAGGAGGTGCAGGGCAGTAGCCCAAACACTGCCTGCTACCCACTGCCCCATCGCTGACCCACCGACCTGCCTGCGGTGGCTCCATCTCCCAGGCCTGGGAACCAGGAGTGGGCAGGGCAGACAGCAGCTTTGCCCCCCATTTCCAAGCCCAGGATCCGGGCAGTGCCTGGCACAGGCAAGCGCCCACCCCGGCCTGCCCAGGCGGTACAGAAGCCAAGTCACTGGGTGACGGGCACCGCCAGGGCCGGAGCTGCACGGGGCTGTTGCGCGCGCTGCGACAGGCGGGCAGGGCGCAGAGCTGGCATCTCCGGCCAGGAACTAAATCTGGCACAAACAGCTCCTTGTTCTGCCTCCGCCGCCGATGAACTCAGCGCTGGCAGCCGAGCCTCGCCGCCTGCCGGGCCTCGCCTGGTCAGCCCTGCTTGGGGGCATTTCCCCAGATGCTGCCCCTCCGTGTTCACCCTGGGCACTAATGGTGGCACTGCCAGACCCCTTTCCACCGGACCCCTGCAGGCAGCTGGCCAAGTCACACGCAATCTTGCCAAGGCTCAGGGGGAGCCGCAGGGGGACTGGAAGCAGCCTCAGCTACTGCTTTCTGTCCTTGCCTGGCACCTCCTGGCACTGCCAAGGGCAGGGCTGAGGCCATGAAGGGAGCAGGGCGGCAGCAGCCCTGCCACGCTGCCAGTGGGCACCGCGGGCACCAGTGGCGCGTCGGGCGGTATCAACAGGCCAGTACAGCTATATGCCTGCACAGAGGCTTTGCTTGGACGGGGTGGGAACTGCTATGGCAGTGCCCAAGCCGTGCCCGTCTTGCAGACCCCCTCCCTGCACCATGCCATGGCCGGTGGCCGCACTGGGGCACCAGCCCCCGCGCCTGCCCCATCACGGGGCTGCACTCGGAGCGAGGGCTCCCAGCCAAAGCGGCATCGGAAGCTGGAGCAGGATGGGACATGCCCCCCCGATACACACCCGCTCTTTCCGGCGCGGGGCCCGGGCAGGCGCTGCCCCCTCCCCACAGCACCAGCGTGTGCCGCGCCGAAGGGCGCGGGCGTCCCGGGGCTGCTCCCCTGGCCGCATCGAGCGCTCCAACAAGCCCCCTTTGTCTGCGGCGGCCCACGCGGCAGCGGCGGCAGCCCCGGCGCCCCCCGGCCCGACGCCCCCCAGCCTCTGCAAGAGCCGCTCTGCTGCAAGGGGGAGGGCTAGCGCCCAGCCACTCGGGGCTAGGGGGGGAAGCACGGCCAGGCATCCCACGCGCCCCCGGCACTGCGGCTGCCTCAGCCCTGGCCCAAGCGGCCGGGGCGGGCAGGCTGCCCCAAGGTGCCCCACACTCAATGTGCAGCAGCGGCACCAACCGCCCCATAGCTGGACACAGCAACCGCTCCCGAGGAGCTGGCGGTGACACCCCAGGGCGCAGCCACTTTTCATCCCACTAAGCTGCCTCCCCCCACCCAGGGTAGGCAGGCAGCCAAGGACCCGCAACAGAAAAGACCCAGGCGTCCTGGCCCGCTCCTCCCTTCTGCCGGCACCGCACCCGAGCCCAACCCGGATCCGGCTGAGCCCGGGACACGTTGGGACGCAGGCGCTGGCCAGCGGGCTGCCCCCTCCCCGTCCCACGCCAGGCCAGGGGGCCGCCCAACGGATGTGCCGCAGGAGTTTCCTCCTGCTGATGGGCCGGGCTGTCCCTTTGCTCCACTGCTCCCTCCTTTGCCCTGCGTCTGTCCCGTGACTTGGGGTGAGACGGGCCCCTCGCCCACGGCCACCTCACAGTGGCCCCCAGCACAGGACACAGCAGCAAAGCTGCTCCCAGCCCAGCGGCACCCGGAGCGGGGTGGTCAGCAAAGCCAGGGCAGTGTCACCACGGAGACCCAAGTCCCGCTCGCCCTGCACCCAGGCACTGTCCTCAGCGGGGTCGAGCAGTCTGCAGAGCTGCCAAGCAGGGCTGGCTCCAGGGGGCTCCCGAGTGGCACCCTGTGCCCCACAGCAGCCTTCAGCCCCTGAGGCGGGGGGCAGATGCGGGGGGCAGAGTGAGGCGTCACGCTGCCCCCCTGCCTGGGAGCAGGGAGAGGAAGTCGCTGCAGACCCCAAGCGCAGGAGGGAGTGGGACCCATGTCCAGGCACCCAGGACGCAGGTCGGGCAGCACCAGCCACTCGCTGCCCCGGGCTAGGGCACCATGGGATGGACGGACCACATCACCCGCCCCTGGAAACATGTGCCAACGGGGCGAGGCTGGCACCGGGGTCCCAAGCAAGCCCAGCCTCCAAAACAGGATAACCCTCTGTGCCCCGGCTGAGCCTCCATCCCAGGAAGGAAGTGAGAACCGCGGGAGGCCGGTGCCGATGCCCCCCGCCCCCACGCCGAGGGCCCCTGCGAGGGGCCGGCCAGATGCCCCCATCCCGGCACTGTCTGGATTGGGGGGAGCGCTGCCTCCGATGTCCCCCATCCGGGCATCCCCAACAGGGCCCGGCCCGATGTCCCCATCCTGGGAATGTCCCGACGGGAGAGGGAAGCCGGCGCTGCAGCCCCCCATCCCGGGACTCCCAACAGAGTCCAGCCCATCACTCCCATTCCGGGACTCCCAACAGGGTCCGTCCCGATGTCCCCAACCCGGGACTGTCCCGACGTGGGGAGCCGGCCCGTCGCCCCCATCCCGGGACCCTCCGCAGGGACCGGCCCCGCTGCCCCCCATCCGAGGGGGGATCCCGTGGCGACGCCTCCCCCGCCGCGGCATCCTCCGAACAAAGAGCGCGGCGGGCGCCCCGTCGGGGGGCGGCGGGGGGCGCCCCCTGCAGGCTGCCCCTACCTTGGAGACGATGAGGGGCTCGCCGTGCTCCAGCCCCCCGCGCAGCGTGAAGCCCCAGGGCGCGCCGCCCTGCAGCTGCACATGCACGTACTGCACGGCGCCGGGCCGGCCCTCGGCCCGCTCCATGGCCGCTACCGGCCCATCGCCGCCGCAGGAAAGGCCGCCCCCCGGGCCGGGACGGCGCGGCGGAGCGGGGCGGAGCGCCCAGGC
>VWPW01028133.1:0-10218 GCA_013389825.1 Crypturellus undulatus | reverse complement strand
CCGGGCCGGGGCGGGCGGCGCTGTCCCCAGGTCACCCCGGGCGCCGCCGCCGCCGTCGCCATCGCCATGCGCAGCCGGAGCAACTCGGGCGTGCGGCTGGACGGCTACGGCCGCCTGGTGCAGCAGACCATCCTCCGGCACCAGGTGGGCGCCGGCGGCGCGGCAGCCCCCAACTAGTGCCCCTCGACGGGGCCACCCCAGGGCCCTGGGACTCCAGGGCGGGCTGGTGGAGGGCAGGGGAGCACGGAGGTATTGGTGCCCGGGAGCTGCCACTGGGATCGAGCTGCAACCGGGACCAAGCTGCCACCCGGACCAGTAGCACTCTCATAGATCATAGAATCGTTGTGGTTGGAAAAGACCTTCAAGATCACCGAGTCCAGCCGTAAGCCTGTCAACTGTATCGCCTCTCTTCCCCCAGGACCCGGTGACGGGGTTGCTTCCTGCCAGTGAGGACCACAAAGATGCCTGGGTGCGCGACAACGTCTACAGCATCCTGGCCGTGTGGGGCCTGGGCCTGGCGTATCGCAAGAATGCCGACCGTGATGAGGACAAGGCGAAAGCCTATGAGCTGGAGCAGGTAGGGGGAACCTGGTGCGGGAAGGGGCTTCTCCCCACCGGGAGCTGTTTGAGACCCTCTGACTGATTTGCTGTTTATGTGGCCCAACTCTAGGTCGGAAAGGACGTGGGGAGCTGTGGCAAGTGAAAATACAGGGACAGGGTTGCCCTGGGGACTGGGGAGGCTGCAGAGGCAATAGGAGAGGGTCCCAGAGGCTGCTCTTTGCAGACTGTTCTGGAGCTAGGGTTTAAATCCAGCCTGAGATCCTGCTCTGGAGCGGGAGAGATGCAGGGACTCAGGCCCAGTTCCCTGAGGTTGAGGAGCTGTGTCCCACCGGCTTGCCCTTCCACCTCCAGCCCTGCAGCTTGGCCGAGAGCGCTGCCGCTTGCCTAGAGAGTAAGGACTGGAAATGTGAGCAGGGGCTCTGATTACAGACACCGGAGTCCTGCAAAGGTCAGGGACCAGCTGGTCCTGAGTCAGGGCTTCTCCTCCCTGCTTGGGGGTTTACAAGCTTGTTTTCCTTGTTCCTGCAGAGTGTGGTGAAGCTGATGCGAGGACTGCTGCAGTGCATGATGAGACAGGTAGGAGCTCGGGATCATTTCTGCGAATCAAGCCATCTCCTTCTTGCAGCTCTGATCCATCACCAGGGCAGCCAGAACCAGCTACGCTGGGTCTCCCCATCCGTCCCCAATGAGTAGAGGAATGGCCCCCTTCCAAGAAGTCTTAAAATAAGCCAAGCTGGCATCTATCCTACTGCTGAGCTCTTCCTGGGAGCCCTAGTGCTGTGGGATAGGGTCCAGCAGAGGTTTTGCCAGCTGCTCCCTCTCCTGGGGCCTAACTGGCCCTGAGGCTGTGTAGCTCCTGTCCCTTGAGGCAGTTTGGGCCACCCTTGTCTCCCAGTGTGGTACAAGTGTAAAATTGTCTTCATGGCTCACACACTGCTGCTGCAGTGGTACCCTATGCTGAGGGTGGTGTGCCAGCTCGGACCTGCTGTCCCCATGTTGCAGGGGCTCAGACCTGTGGCTCGGGCAGAAAGGCCGGGAGTACCTACTTGTGCCCCAGCATTAGGAGCTGCAGCTGCTCACAACATGGGACAGCCCATAGCTCTGGGGCTGCAGAACCTCCCTGGTGCTTGTGTTTGACTGGCGCCTGCATCCCTTTGCTCTTCTCTAGGTGGACAAGGTGGAAGCGTTCAAGTACAGCCAGAGCACCAGGGACTGCCTGCACGCCAAGTACAACACCCACACGTGTGCCACGGTGGTGGGGGACAACGAGTGGGGTCACCTGCAGATGGACGCCACTTCCCTCTACCTGCTCATGCTGGCGCAAATGACGGCCTCAGGTGATGGTGCTGCAGGGGCACCACTTCAGGCCCCGCGTCTCGGAGGGGAAAAGGCTTCTGCTGCCTGTGTGAAGCAGCCCTGAGGCCCTCAGGACAGCTGCTGTTTGGGCAGGCCTCTCCACAGAGGAGGGAGGAAAGCTGGGGTGCGCAGATCTCCAGGGCTCTCCGCATCCTCAGCATGTCCATGGCAAGGCTACCAGAGTCACCACCCCAACCTCACTGTTGTTGGGTACTCACTACCCTGGAGGCAAACAGGAGTTGTTCACGCTCCCTAAAACACCCAATTTCTCTGAAACCCCATGGGGGTGGGAGTGCTGGGACCTACCAGGACAAGACAGACCCAGCGTATATATGCAGGGAGGAGGAGAGGAGTCAGGTCTTGATTGCTGCAGCCCTCTCCAAGTAGCTTTCAGGCTTAAAGGGACTCTTTGAGTTCTCTCCTCTGCAGGTCTTCACATCATTTACAGCCTGGATGAGGTCAACTTCATCCAGAACCTGGTGTTCTACATTGAGGCAGCCTACAAAACAGCGGTAAGTAGTGTCATGGGCCAGCAGGACGATGCTTCGGTTTCCTGGGGTGGCAAGACAGCCAGCTGGTACCTGTGGCACTTACAGGGCTCCCACGAGCTGGATGCAAAGTCCTGCTGGGAGCCTCACCACTGCGGGGTGCTGCTGGCTTCGTGACCAGGCCCAGGGCCCAGGGAAGCTCTCCAGCGGGCTGTGCTCCACAGCAGAGGGGACAGGTCCCCTGGGACCAAGGCAGTGTGGCTCAAGGGTAAACCCCTGTGTTTTTGCACAGGACTTTGGCATTTGGGAGCGTGGAGACAAGACAAACCAGGGCATCACCGAGCTGAACGCCAGCTCTGTCGGCATGGCCAAGGTGAGCTGGGGAGAGGTGCTGAGAGGCCGGGGGAAGAGGGGTGACACTGCTGCCACAGTTGGCTTTGAATGTCCAGTGGCCTCTCCCCACTCAGTGGGTGTTTGGAGAAGGATGAACTTAAGTGTTGGAGCAGAGGATGCTGAGCACAGAGCTGTGCTGGATTATCATCGATTCCTGGGCAGGAAACCCTTTCTACTGGTGCGCCAGGATAAAACCATATTTCTGTCACCTGATCTGTGCCTTTGCTGGGAGGAAGAAATGAACTGGGGTGTTCAGCAGGAATAACCGTTCCCCTCATGGGTCCTGTTGGCTTCTCTTTCCCTGTTTGAAGTTGGGCAGCGTATTCTGCAGAGGGGCTGGAGTGGGGGTGAGCTCTTGGGGAAGAGCAGCCTGGGGGAGGACTCACTGCCCTGGGTCTCTCCCTGCTCGCAGGCTGCCCTGGAGGCGCTGGATGAGCTGGACCTCTTTGGAGCGAAGGGAGGCCCGCAGTCCGTGATACGGGTGCTGTCTGATGAGGTGCAGCACTGCCAGGTGAGTCCTGGCTGCCTCCTCCTGCTCCAGAGCCCCAGGAGGCAAGTGCTGCCCATGTCTGGTCGCTCAGCAGGGCACAGCGAGCCTGCAGCAGATGTATCTTCAGGGAAGAGCCCCACGTGGGGCAGCCTGGGATGCCCTGGTACCGCCTCAGGCCTGGGATCAGCCTGTTCCACAAGCTGTGTCAATGCTACAGCAAAGCATTCCCTGTGGAGTGGGTGCTGGTCCTAGCAATGGGCGCACAAGTCTATGGGTGCTGTCTTGCAGATCACCCCTCTATTCCTTGCCGCACTTGTTCCTTGATGCTTTTGCATGGCTAACGTGTCATGTCATAGGATTAACTTTGATCCGGTGGGGTTACAGTGGGAGCAGACCTGTTACTGGTGTGGACAGGGCTTCCCAGTGCCAGGCCCGGCGGTCTAAGCAGCTCTCCTTCATCTCTGCCCAGTCCATCCTCCATTCAATGCTGCCAAGGGCCTCCACGTCCAAGGAGGTGGACGCCAGCGTGCTCTCCGTCATCTCCTACCCGGCGTTCGCTGTGGAGGACAACGAACTGGTGGAAATCACCAAGCAAGAGATCATCACGAAGCTGCAGGTGAGCGGCTGCCTCGTCTCGCCTCGTCTCGCACAACCCAACTGAGGTGACCTGCCCAAACCCTGGAGTGATTGTCTCCTCCATTACTCACCCTAGGAAGGGTTGCCAGGGCAGTCCCCGTCTTTTCTCGGTGAGGGCTTCGTGCTTCTCCTGCTCACTAACTCTTTGCCTCCCTTCCAGGGGCGCTACGGCTGCTGCCGTTTTCTCCGTGATGGATACAGGACCCCCAAAGAGGTAACTGCCCTGGCAGCAGCCCTGGCTCTTGTGTGTCTCTGTGCATGTCCCGGCTCTTGTCGTCGCATATCTCCCAGGTTTGAGGGGCATTGAGACTGCTGCCCTGTGTGAGAGCCCTGCGCCAGCCAGCCAGGCCTCTCTTGGCACGAAGCAAGGACCAGAGGCACCCGGAGGGGACAGGGCAGTGCCCCTTTCCAACAACTCCCAGTTTGCAGCATCCCTTGGATCACACAGCTGCGTCTGTCTCTCCCAGGCTTGCGTGCAGCTTGTGTCCTGCCCAACTTGCCTACACAGAGCCAAGGGAGAGTTGCTACTTTGGAGAAGAAAAACAGGAAGTTTTATAGGCAACAGGCATTTAATAACCCCCGAATTGGGAAACAGTGCTTGCAGGCTCTTTATATGTCAACAGCTGGCGGGTCCTTAACCTGATGGGGCTCCTGCGGTTGCTTACCCTGCCTGGGACTCTTCTGTGCATAACATCAGCGTGAGCGCCTCTAAAAGCTGCTCCTCTGCTGTGTCTCTTCAAACCTGACCATAATAGGCAACGTGCATCCCTAGGGCTCTCCAGAGCCAGGGAAGAGCAACAGCATCTCCAGTCTTGTTTCTCCTAGCACTGGCGAGCTTTGCCAGCGATCCTGCTGAGGAGCTGAGCCCCTTTGAGGCCCAGGAGCAGCAGCACTGCTTTTGCCTCGAGTCAAGTGGGAGCTTTGGAGCTTGTCGCCAGGAAAACCTCTGCTCCTTGAGTCTCCTTGGCCTGGCTGTTTGCCCCTTCTCTGATGCACATAGTGGAGACTCAAGTATAGGCTCTTGGAGCACGCTATGCTACACGTACCAGGGTATGGGAGGGCACCTCTCCATCCCGACCACTTTCGTGTCAGTCAAAAAGGTTGTGTATTGGAGGTGAAACTGTGTCTTCACTCTGCCACCAGCCGTCATCCACAGAGGACGATGGTGGTGACCTTTGAGGTTGGAAGCTCTGGAGAGCAGGAAATCCGTTAGCTTGAGGAGACTGTGTAAGGTAGTTGAACCTGCTCTTGTGTCCTCTTTGCAGGACCCCAACCGCCCTTACTACGAGCCAGCTGAGCTGCAGCTCTTTGAGAACATCGAATGCGAGTGGCCTCTGTTCTGGACGTACCTGATGATCGATGGGGTTTTCAGCGGCAACATGGAGCAGGTAATGGATGCAACACATGTAGAGAGGAGAAGGGAGTCCCTAGCAAGGGGGCAGGAGTGGGGAGGATGCCGGGAGCCCTGCTTGGAGCTTGATTCCCATCTCCTCCTCCCAGGTGCAGGAGTACCGCGAAGCCCTCGAGGGGGTCCTCATAAAGGGGAAGAATGGTGTGCGCCTGCTGCCGGAGCTGTACAGTGTCCCAGCGGATAAGGTGAGCTGCCTTGGCCTACAGTGTGGATCTCCTGTACAGAGGTGTAGGTTGGCAACTGTCTCATTGCCAGACAACTAAGATTTTACTAGATGATTTACTCAAATTGGTAGTAAACCAGCAAATGTTCTGCATGGAAACCCCACGTAAAAAGGGTGGTTAGGTATGGCCTGGAGTCCTTAAAACCATCTTAAATATGTTTGGTAAATAAAATACCTTTTTTTTCTCTCCAGTGCATGCCTTGCCAACTGAGAAAGGCGTGCTTTGGTGACCCAGTCTGTTCTGGAGTCCTCTGAGACCTCGGGATGAGCAGAGCTGTGTTGGGAGCTCCTGCTAAACTCCCATTCAATGTCACAGGAGTGGCTGTGTGTGCCTGGACTGAAAGCACTGGTCTCCTGCTCCCCAGCTGGTGCAAGAGCAGTGCTCTCCTCGCTGGAGCTTGTGTTCCTCGGTGTTCCTGGCACATGTCAGTCATTCCTTTGAGATGGGCTGCACAGCCAGCTGACTGTGTTGCCTGAAGCATGTGCCTGCGGGGAGGAATGTAGCCAGGATATTTCTAACCCTCTGTGGCAAATGCTCTTGGAGGTTCTTGTTTTAGGCCTGAAATTCCTGGGCTGTAAATGCACGGTTTTCTTCTCTATACATATCTATAACACAATATGTTTTTCTTATCCATGCTGTGACTGTGGGCTTCCTCCCTGACCTCCTGTCTTGTCTTCTAGGTGGATGAGGAGTGCAGGAACCCACACACTGTGGACAGAATACCCATGGGCAAGCTCCCGCTGATGTGGGGCCAGTCCCTCTATATCCTGGGTTGCCTGATGGCTGAGGTATGTTCACCCCTGGCTCTGGGGAGTGCTGAGCCAGCCAGGCTCTGAGCTCTAAATGGGCCACCTACCAATGCATATTGTTGGAAAGAGGAAAGTTGTGCCTCCATCCCCCGGGACCTCTTAGAGATGATTGTGTTTGGATTTGCAGTGTGCATCACCAGCTCTGCCCATGTGATGTCCATCTCCTTGTGCTTTTTCTTTCTCTAGGGGTTTCTAGCTCCTGGCGAAATTGATCCCCTCAACCGCAGGTTTGCGACTGTCCCCAAACCCGACGTAGTGGTCCAAGGTGAGGGGAGCAGACTGGTCCCAAACTCCCTCGTCTTGAGCAGATTTCTATGCTCACCAGAACCGGGACCTCTGCCCATGCCAAATTTATGTGGGTGGCTCTGCTTTTGGGGAGACACAAGTGCAGCAAGATTTCAGGCCTGATAAGCCAGGACCCTGATTTAGAGGAATTTTCTCCCTCTGACTAGCTGTGGGCTCGTACCCAAAGGTGGCTGCATCTGAGCTGCACCCGAAAGGAGATGGGGATATATTTAATGCTCATGAAGTCCTTTAGGGGTCTGGAGATTGCAAGGGGGAAGAAGATGGGATGTAAGTCCTTCTTGTGGTCCCCATGTTGTCCCAGGGGCAAGCTGAAAACTGTCCTATCCCCTAGCCGCTTAGTAGGGAGGCTTGGGATAAGTAACTTACTGGAAGAGGGGGCAAGGGTGGCCTTCTCTGTAAAGGGAACTTGTCCCTGAAGGGCTGCTGGGCCCCAGCTCTGTACATGATGTGGCACCTTGGATCTCCAAAGCTCTGGGGCAGCTCTGTCACCCCACTGTGCTTNGTGGCACCTTGGATCTCCAAAGCTCTGGCTCTGTCACCCCACTGTGCTCCTGCCTGCACTGAGCCTGCTCTACTCACTCCATAGTGTGCATCCTGGCAGAGACAGAGGGCATCAAAGCCATCCTGAGGAAGGAGGGCATCCATGTGGAGACTGTGGCTGATGTGTACCCCATCAGAGTCCAACCTGCCCGCATCCTCAGCCACATCTATGCCCGCCTGGGTAAGCTACACTGTGGGCTTCCGAAGCAAAGGGGATGAGGAAGGGTTGGTCCCATCCCCTGGTGATGTCCTGTTGCTCCCTGCCTGGCTGATCAGGGCTCTTCTGTAGATCCCTGGGTATGGAACATTGCTCCTGCCAGAAGGGCAACAAGGGTGGCAGCCAGTGCTGTTGAGAGGGGGATCCTGGAGGGGACAAAGCTCTGGTGTTGTGGTTTCAGATTTGACCCAGGATAGACAGATATTCTAAGCAGGTGCCTTTGGGATGGACCTGGTACGGGCATGAAGCAGCTCTTGTTCCTGTACTCATAACACAGTGTTGGGAGCAAGTCAGACACCAGGAAAGGGTCCCTTGGCACCCTCTGGCAGAAGAGTCTGTGGGGATGTTGTTGCAAGGAGAGGCAATAAGAGCATGAAGGAATGTCTGTTTTGAGAGCTTTCCACGCTTATTCCCTGATGCAGCAACTCCTTAGGCATGGAGCTTGTTTTGCAGGAGCTGCAGATATAGCCTGGGCCAAAGGAGAAACCCAATCTGTGACAGGCTGCAAGCACTGGCTAATTTAAGCCCCCAAAAGGCCAAATGTGACATTGGCAAAGGGAGCGGGGTGGATCTGTGTGCAGAGATGAAGGCAAGTGCTGCCTGGCAGCTGCCGGAGCATCTCCCCATGGGCTGGCCATGGCCAAGAGGCCGTGATGGGCTCCAGGAGCCACCCAGGAGCCTGGGGATGCTGACACAGGTGTCAGCTGCCAGGTGCAGTGGGGAAATTCTGCTCCAGGATCTGACACCTGCAAAGACATGGAAGTGTCTGGAATGCCTGGAAGTGTGTCATTTTGTTGGGGTCAGGACTGGCTCTATGCCCCTGCTCCAACAAAGGTCCCTGGGGAGGGTTTGGGGGGCCAGGACATGATTGTCCCGTAGAGCTGTGCCAGTGGAAAGCTGGCTTTGGGGCTCCTGAACCAGAAACCAAGCTTTTCTTGCAGCCTGGTAGCATAGTGTTCAGCCTGATACCATATGACCTTTTACCTGGTGGCTTGGGAAAATTGTATTATTTTCTTCCTCACAGGCCGCAACAAGGAAATGTCCCTCACAGGACGTCCCTTCCGGCACATGGGTGTCCTTGGCACCTCCAAGCTCTATAACATCAGGAAGAACATCTTTACCTTTACCCCCCAGGTGGGTGGCCCTACAGGGCCAAGGGGGCTTGTTTCCAGCTTGTGGGTGTCCCAGGGCAAGCATGAAGCATTAATTCCAGGCTTCCAGAGGATGAGGAGCAAAGACGATGGAACTGAGTCATGTGGGCATGGAGATTTCTCCTGGCCAAGCTCTCCAATTCATGACTGGGGTGGTTGGTGCCTGTTCAGGGGGCCTGGTGGCTATGGAAAGGGCTGCTGATGTCTCCTGCTGTCCTTGCAGTTCATAGACCAGCAGCAGTTCTACCTGGCTCTTGACAACAAGATGATCGTGGAGATGCTGCGGACAGACCTCTCGTACCTCTGCAGCCGCTGGAGGATGACTGGACGGCCAACCATCACCTTCCCCATCTCTCACACCATGCTGGGTACAGCTCCTCCTGCCCCAGGAGCCGTTTGGTTAAAACTGCCCCAGAAAGCAGCCTCTGCCGGAGGTGGCACTGATGAATGTGGGACCATCTAGGTGACAGGGACATGGCAGGGAAGGCCCAGCCAGCAACATCCTGGAAAGAACTCCCTATCCCAAGGAATTGTGCTGAGATGGCAGTTCTCCTGGTAGCAAGCAGGGCGGCTGGCCAAGCTGTAGCACACACAGTTCAAAGGATGTTCCCTGGCAAAGTGCTGTTGGATCTCCAACCAGCTAGGCCTTTTGGGAGGTCTTAGGGGAGTAAGAGAGAGATTTTTAGGTCAAGAACATAATCCCCCTGTTGTGAAAGTGTTCTTGGGGCTGTTCCTGCATCTTGGTTTGACTCTTCACCAAGCCTGTCTGTTGAAGGCTTTTTTTCTTCTAGAGGACAAGGAGGAGAAAATAGCAAGCCAGAAGGTACAGAAAGCTCTGCAATGGCTCAGAGCAAAACTGCCTTCCCTGGAGTAGCCCTCTTCCTTCTGAATCCCTTTTGCTATTGGGCTATTTCAGTTCCCATTTTGTACTTGGAAACTCTTTAATGTCTAAAACATGCTGTGGTCCCTCTACTGCCCCTTCTCTCCCTCATCAGCTCCCCATTTGCTGACCCGTAGAAACCCAGAGAGGGAATGAGGGGCTGTGAGTTCCCAGTGCCTTGGCACGTGCTTTCTCTGGGCTTTGCTGGGAAGACTAGAGAGAGTCCTGAGTTCCCACCGTCCAAGTGCCTGTTTCTGTCCCCAACAGATGAGTCTGGCAACAGCGTGCACCCTGCCATTCTGGCGACACTGCGCAAGCTGCAGGATGGGTATTTTGGTGGCGCAAGGTGAGTGCGGCTTCCCAGGCTGCAGGAGACCAGGAGGCCTCATAGCGCCTGGTGGGGTGGGTGCCGGCTGGGCCTGAGCGCTGCTGCTGAGCAGTTCTGTGGGGCAGGAGGTGGGGCAGGATGTGTTGGGCCACGGGTGCACCCGGGGGCCACAGTCCCGGCAGCGGATGTGCAAGCGAAGAGGTATCTCTTCATGCTGTTCAATCCACAGCTGTGGGATTCCCCTTCCACTTTGGGCAGCCCTTTTAGTGCCCCGTATCTTGTGTTCTCCAATGCCTCCATCTGAGTGGGGATGCCAAGCAGGTGCTGGGATGCTTGTCCACACTCCCTGGCAAGCGCATCTCTCCCACTGGAAGGGCCTGCCCTGAATCTAGGAGGTGAGCCCAAGGGAGCGCTGCCTCCCCGCTCCC
>VWPW01028131.1:142578-198098 GCA_013389825.1 Crypturellus undulatus | reverse complement strand
AATGGAGATAACGGGATCCCATATGACTTATCCAGGTAGGAGCAGACTAGGTCTGAAATCTGCCTGGATGGCAGAGAAGAGAACTGAGGAAGATTGCAACTGAAAGAGAAGTTATAGACGGATAATTGTCCACTGTTCCTGAGGAAGGACATGAAAATTCCCATCTGTTCTGATGAATTACCACTGCCTAGATGCAGGCTGTGACTTCTCTACACATCAGTTTTCTTGTCTGTGAAATATGCAGTAAAGTGAGTTCTTAGGAGGGAAAGGTTGCCCAGAGAATTTGTTCCATCTTCATCCCTGGAGGCATTCAAGACCCAAGTGGAGAAAGCCCTGAGCAGCCTGGTCTGATCCATGGCCCTGCTTTGATCAAAAGGTTGGACTCGAGTCCCTTCCCACCTGAATTATCTTATGATCCTACTTTTATTTTCCAGTACCAGTTGAGGCAAAGCAATACCAAATTATGAGCAAGAGCACTTATGTAGATTACTAATTGGCCCCTTAGCACTGCTAATTAGCACAGAAACATAAAAGATTCTCCCATCCCTTAGACTTTCTAGGAAGCTGAATGTGAGGTGAGCATCTGTCTCACGAGGAGCATGAGTCTTTGGGGGTTAGCAGGTAGCAGTCCCAACTTAGTTCTGGCAAATGCATTAATAAATAGAAAGAAAGCCTGCTCCTTTGCTCATCACACCTCTCTACGCACTCCCTTCTGCCATTTGTAACTCTTGCTGCGAGACATGGCAAAGTCTTCATTTCAGCTCCTTGTCAATATTTATTGTGCATGTGTAATTTGAAGGTTTTAAGATAATGAAATAAAATTCTTGCCTGCATTCATCAAGCCCGGTATGTCTGCAGCATACAGATTGAATACGGAGCGACGTAAAACTACCATAGGAGACAGTGAAATAGATCAACCTTTGTGTAATTGAATGAACGAATTCTCAGTCATAGCAGTGATGCCAGTGGGCAAAAGGGACAGTGACCTTCCAGGTGCCTGAGCCAGAACCATTTACTTGGCAATCACATTTCTTCAAAGCTGACAAATGCCAGGGATGCATGAGCAAAAAATATTGTTTTCACACTGCTACAGAAAACACGTAAGACTCTTGCAGTAGATGTCATGTAAAGGAATGTGCCCGTTTGAAGGAGCAGCTCTTATAAGTAGTGATCATTTTCAGCTTTAGGATTAGAAATGGCCCGCTATGCTTGAACTGTAAGCAGTGACTTATGGTTACTGCTTAGAAAATGGAGTTCACCTGAAAATTATTATCTTAAGAGCACTTAAGTATCACTGGCTAATGTGAACAGAGTCTTGATTAAGGCTGTTTGAAAGAGGTACACTGCAGGATATAGAGATTTAAAGGAAAACATTTTTTTTCTTAGAACTGTTCACATATTTTTCATAATCAGCCAGTCCCTCCTTCTCCGCCCCCACCCCTGTTGTTTTGATGCTGTAGAATTCGTTTGCATAAATTATTAGACGAAGAGCGGGGAGACAGAGTAAGAGAAAGGAACGAGGGGGAAATCTTGGGCAATTCCTCTGGGACCGGTGGGGAAGAGTACCGGAAGGGCGTTGAAAATTGGGGCAATTTAAATTAGTCATTGATAACTGAGAAAGCAGAACAATACCCCAGACACCCAGTGAAATGTGGAGGGAAAGAAATCTCTTGGTAACTGTACAGTTGCTACAGGAATTGATGCAAAGATGTTCCAGGGTCTGCATTAGCAGAGGTTTCTCAAGCCCATAACAGCTCAGGGCATATACCAGATTTATGGGGAAAAAGAAAAGAGAAAGAAAATTAAGAATTTTATTATTATTTCTCTATATTACTTAAAATAGAGAAAGGTGCCTTTTGTACCACACATTAGAAGAAGTGCAGTTATACAGGGATGAGGGGAATTGTTCTAAAAAATTCAATTTGATTTCAGATGTCCATGTCCCTGGCTAATTTGAGAAGACCCATTCATGCTCTACAGAAATGGAGTGAAACCAAACAGAGCAGTCTGTTCTTTAGTTTTATTTCATATTGTTTGAAAATAGATAGCTGGGAAACTAGTTACTGCTGCTGATCTGACTGCTACATTATAGGATTTTTGTTTTCTTTATTTCAGCTACAATCTAGCCTAGTCTCCTATTTAAGTCATTCTGCAAAATCTTATCTTCTTGTGCTTGTGCCAAGGACTCTACGTGGTCTTTTGCTAAGAGATACAAGCTCCTACAAGCCGTGGTCTCAGAGGTGTGTTGTGCTAAATGGACAAAGAGATGTTGAGACATTTGCACAGCTTCCAACCACCTTGGAATATATAGCAAGCTCACATCTGTCTGCAAAGGACTGTGTAAAAGTGACTTAAGCGGTGTAGGATTACACTCTGAGAGGTTCTACTCTTAGTGTCCCTTAGATTTCACTGGAAAAGATGGAGAATCTACCATTTCTCTCAGCAGTGTTTCACGTTCACTATGGTTATTCTGACTGATTTCCCATTTGCATCTGTGTGAATTTCATTTCGAACAACTGCTCCTTGTTATGCCTTCCTCTGCAACATGGAGGACTGCTTAAACAACTTGTATCTCCTCACGCTTGTGGTATTTATGGACTATAATCAAGATGTTTCTCAGTTATCTTTTTCCTTTTTTTTGATGAATGAAACAAATTGTATTTATTAGATTTGTTTGTTTGATCCAACTATTGTTTTTTATCATATATCAGGGTTGTAAACTTTTTAGGACACTGACCATCTTTAGGAAATGTGTGTGTACAGCATCTAGAACATCAAAACCTGAATACCAAAAAGGATATCCTCTGGTTTATGATGAGTATTAATATTGTTGTGGTAAAGTTTCTGTTCAAACTCTCTTTGGTTGAAATGTATACTAGTTTTCTACTCAACATTTTCTATTCAACATTATTTCTTTTAAGCCTACAATTCAAATGCATTATGTTTTGTGATGAAAGTGATTCAATCACAGCCAAGGAATATAGTTTCTTAGTGAATGGACTGCAAATTAGCTCAACTTCAGCTCAGTTCAATGAAATAAAACCTCTTAACTGGATGGTTCCAGCTTCTCCCAGATTCAATTCGCATCTCATTTAAATACCTTTCCAGCATAAAGGACTTTTTTTTTTTTTGAAATTTAATGACTTAACAGAATCACAGAATGGTTGTGATTGGAAAGGACCTCTAGAGATCATCTAATCCAACTCCCCTGCTCAAGCAGGGACACCTAGAGCAGGTAGCACATGGTCATATCCAGGTGGGTTGTGAACATCTCCAGAGAAGGAGACTCCACAACCTCTCTGGGCAACCTGTTGCATAGTACTTTTAGGAAATTAATTTAATTTAAAAATAAATCCCATTCTAACTTTGATCTTATGGTAAGGTTGATTAAATATGTGCACACATGCATACATATACATATGTGTATTTATATATCCACATATATTTATATATATTTATTTATACATGCATATACATACTGTCACCTTTGTGAAAAAGAAATACGTTTAATGTTTTAGAGCAGTGCTGTGCAGACAGAATGACCCAATAAAGGTCAGAAAATACCATAACTAGAGATAAGCCTGCAAATTGAGCACATGGGGAAACTTTGATACAATGGGGAACAAAGAGCAAATTACAAGGAGTAGATTCTCATTGAGCATAAATTTAATCTTTCTAACCAACAACACTATCTCAATTTGCGCTAGGTGAGAACATGGAAGAAATTAGAACATATTTGCTGGACAGATTTTTAAGACCTGTTCATTGCCTTTGAAAATGATGTGAGAGTTAAGATTACCACACATGGCAGACTCTAAATCATATAGAACTCTAATCAGAGTCCCAGGAGAGAATCTGCAATGCAAAACGAATCTGCGGATTAATCTTGGTGCACTTTCAAGTCAAATATGCTAACTGATCCAGAATTACACAGGCAAAAAATGCTTTTGTTAAGAAAACACTGTGCTACTGTGTGCAGTGTGACTTCAGCACCTTGCAAAGCAGGAGACAGCTGGCAGGGAGGGAAGAACTCAGGCAAAATGTGCTTAGATTTCTAGAAGAAATTGTATGCCTGTGTGTGTGCCTGTGCCAGATGGGACACCAAAGAGATTAAGGTGAGCACTCAGATCTTCCTGGAAATGTGATCTTTTTCAAAAAACTTTTGTATCCGAAATTAAGGAACCAGAAGGCATTTCACACTATACTGCTTGCCCCTGAGCTAGAACAGCTCATCTCTACGTATGGTCATGTAAGCTTAGGAGCAGTTGCAAACATTCAAGCAAGGTCAGGCAAGCTGCAGAGTAAAAACCAAAGGAGAATAAGGAAATGCTTTTAGTAGACTGTTGGCTTTCTTCTTTCTTTCTTTGTTTTTTTTTTCAGGTTAGACAAAATATCCATGATTAAAGGAAAAAGGAGCAAGATGACATTACAGAGAAGCTTAGTCCTGCGCCAAGAGAAACCTTTGAATGAAGTACTGAATTGTAGAAGCAATTGAAATCTATGGTTCAGCTAGTATACTATATCCTGGCTGGTGTTTATGACTCCAGATTAATAAAACAAAACTGTGCTACTGGTTTTGTTTGTTTGTTTGTTTTTTTATGCAGCATCTTTGTCTGAAAGGGTAATTTATAACACTTTTTTTTCAGTGGGTTATGCATTGCTTTGGAATGGAAGGATATAAAAGCCAGACTTCCAGAAATGCTCTCTTTTTATAGCTAGAACATGGAATAGATATATCTCAGGTGTTACTGTGTGGAGGGAGGAATGACTGAATTGCTAGGTAGTGTAGACAAGCGTGTCTCCCCATCTCTTCAGCCTTCTGCAATTATGTAGGCTTATCTTTCTAAACCATTTGAATCAAATTTTATAGTGAATTTAATGATTGTGACAGGAATGTAATGAATTCTGAAAGCTTAATCTGAATAAGCATGCAGATTTAATGAACTTGTATACTTATCCAGACTGTGAACATTAAGAGAAACCACACGCCCCCAACTGAAATAGATAGACAGCTGGGAAAACTCTTTATAAAACCAAGGAGGTGGTAAGTCAGGGACAAGTTGCTAGTTCTGTACAGAACTGCTTTCAGTTTTGGACAACCTTTATGTGACTCAGTTCTCCTGCTGTTAAGTAGATGCAGTGGTTCTATTTTACGTTACTTTTTTTTTCTTTTCTTTGCAGAATGAACATCATCTAGTAGAGCACTGTGCATAACCTTCAGTAATAAAACTATTATAAAAACATATAGATATGATATAAAAACAGAGGGGTATTTCATGGTTGCATTCATTGGCATTTATAAAGAAGTTTGACTGCATCTCTAAGTCATTTGAAAAGTCTGTCCTGCTTCTTGCCTAATACAAAAAGAGCTCTCAGCCTCTCCTTAATGGAATATTCCAAACGTTTATAGGAACTAAAATCTATGTATTCTACCTTCCATTTAAAAATCTGATTTCATTTGGGTTGTTGAGTCAAAGAATACTTTGATGGGAGATAATAGCTACAGAGAAGATGCACAGGGAATTTTTTTCTTCTTTGTATGTTGTATGTGTTTTTATTATTATTAAAAATATGCAGTTCCTTAAAGTTCTGAAAGGAATAAAAAAGTATGAGAGAGAGTTAGTAGATGTGTCCTGCCTTTACGATACATCTGCAAGTGGGCCAGCCCTTTGCTTCCCTTAGCTTGTAGAAGGGGCTGGCTGACTGCCTACTAGTCCTGAATTGTGGTAACTTCTCATTTCTTACATTACTTCCAATCCATTCCCTGTGATGCTCAGTCAGCCCAGAAGCTGTGACAACGCTTACATTACTTCCCCTGCAGAACACCTCTATTAGTATAAGGACCCAGCTTAGCGCTGAGAAGTCTGTTGCAAAAAATATTGCAGTTGAGGTTGGCATAGACAGGCAGGCTAAGCTGTGCTGTGCCAGGCGCTTCAGACCCTAAAAGCTAAATAATCCCTGGACTGTCCTGAAATTGCATAGAAACAAATAGAAAATGAGAAATTATAAACTCATCTCTGCAAACTGCCTGCTATGGAAACTGTGTGACTTGAAGGGCTCCGTTAGACCCTGGCTTAACCCTTAGACTGGCAAATAATGGGAAAGAAGGAGAATCTTCTAACTTCATGTGCAGATTATCAGGCGGGAAACGATACAGGAAGAAGTGGAAATAGAAGATAATAACTCTAGCTGTTCCTTTGTGGTAAACAAATTTTATTGAGTTGTATAATTTCTTAACCTAGTGTAGCTTCTTCCTGCTTGACTTGATGCCCTGTCAGTTAATGAATCCAAATGTTAATGACAAAATAATCAATGGCTCTCTCTGATCCATTGATTAATTATACAGCAAAACTGATCAATCAGTGTTGAATCAGTTACACTTGCAGCTCTCCATTTTGCTTTTCTGAGAAAATGCTGAGGAAATTTTATTACTTTGATAATGGCTTTTCATTAGTGTTTTTTTTTTTCTAATTCAAGACTTAGTGGTCCACAGTTGCATCATCTTGAAATAGTTTTCTGGACCTAAGAATTATCCTTTAGAACTATTTCTAAATAGCCAAGTAAGTAGATGGCTGCAGGTCTGTCTAGAAAAGTAGGAGCTAAATTAAAAGAAAAATAAAAAGAAAAAGAAAAAGAAAAAGAAAAAGAAAAAGAAAAAGAAAAAGAAAAAGAAAAAGAAAAAGAAAAAGAAAAAGAAAAAGAAAAAGAAAATCTTATAACTTAGAATTTGTAAAGTATATGAGTTAAGATTTAGCTCAAGATGATCTGACCGCTAAATCAGTCATATGAACAGCAAGCCTCCAGGCTAATAGTAGGAAATACAGGACTCTGTTAACTAACAAACCATGTATATATATATCAAATGACCATAAAGGGGAAAAAATAATCTAGGGAGATACACATAGAAATGACAGTGAAATTAAAATACTACAAATATTTTATATGGTAAACATTCTGTGAAACAATTTCCTGTTGATTTTATTTGTAGTCTTAACTAGACCACATTACAATGGCATTTGAGCCCTTAGGAAAATAAATGAAGATCATTGCTTTGAATATTTAATATTTAGGTTTCTGTTCACTTAACAGCATTGTGCAGACAAAGGAGGCAGCCCTGAAAGCTTAAAAGGTGCATTTAGGATGCAGCCTAACCTATTTGGTCAATTGTGAGCTACTCATTCTTGCTGTAAACACACAAATGGAGTATCAGTAGTCTGGTAGCCTAAGGAGCTTATATGAAGGCCTGTAACACATTACAAGTTCAAACAATCAGAGATACTTATTGCATTCAGGTTAAAGAGTCTTCCAAGGTTTTATGGTTCAGGGTTTGTGCTCTGCATGCTCTTGTATAGTCCTGAGAAGCTCTAACGTTGACCCCATTTGAAAAATACTATTGAAAAACTAGAAATCATTATTGTTTTTTTTTCAAGAAAAAATGCTCTCGAGAAAAAACAAATGCTGAAGTATTCAATTTCCTTAAATGTGATGTATAAATGTCATTTTGAAATACTTTATAGGATTACAGGTACCCTAGGAAATGTGAAAATTTGATTACTGTAAATGAAAGATATTAGTCTTCTTCAAAGCTCACTGAGTGTAAACATCTAAGTACTAGACAATACCAGTTTTATCCATTCTGTGAAAAACTGCATTTTCAGTCAGGACCATCATTTTGGCTCCTAAAAATCATAAGGTTTCAGTTATAGAAACTCATTAATAAAACATTCCAGTTCTGAAATTTGATATCTTAAAAACCAACAAACAAAAAGGCTTTTTTTTTTTTTTTAATATCACTTTTTATATCTTACCTGTTGGTAAGCACATGTAACAGTAATCCATCCTTGAGTTTACATGAGTCCTTCTAGCACTTAGGTATGAAAATCATAGGATAATTCAGGTTGAAAAGGATCTCAGGAGGCCTCTAGCCCAAGCTACTACCCAGAGGACCCTCTCTGTTTCTCCTCATAACCAGTCTGAGCCATTTAATCAATTTATGTTCCTTGTCTCCTGCCTTCACACCAGGCACCACTATGAAGAGTCTGGCATGATCTTCTTGATGACATCATTTCCAGACTGAAAAAATCCTGGTCCCTCAGTGGTGAGTGCTCCTGGATGTCTCAGTGATTCTCTGCTGATCTCCCTGCAGTTTATTGATGTCAGATCAAACATTCTTGAAGTTCAGTTCCAGCTGTCTTCAAAGGAGGTGCAGTGAGTTGGCACCTCAGCAAACATTTTCTTTTGGGCTATTCTGATTGATAGAGTTTAACAACCTGAAGTCAGTGTTCGGCATGTAGAACATAGATTGCACATGTGACAGTCAAAATCATGAAAAAAGGTAGGTTTACAAAAGAGTGGCTGAGAAGCTTTTGCAAAATATCCCCCTTCTGATGCATTCAAATACTTTTTTTGTTGGTGGTGGTGCTTTTTGTATGCTCACAATATCTAGTTACACATTCACGAACACATGCAGATTTGGCACACATCTGCAATCCATCAAGCATTTTGCTTGCCCTCCAAGTTATCTGTGTGAATCAATAGCATAATCCACAGCTTTTTTGGGCTGCCAGCAAAAAAAAAATCACAGTTTGTGCCTTGCCTGCCTGCAAAAGCAAAGCCTCATATTGTGTGGAGAGAGTAATCATGTAAAGGTAAAGTGTATGCAATTTCAAAATGCCAAAGAAAAATGCTACGTTGCTTTGTGCTTTTCAGCTAGCTGAGGCCCTCTCATGTGACAGGCCATAATCAATAAATCATGTGCCTGTTGTGCTGATCCTGTATGTCAGGTCATATCTCTCCATTTCAGTTTCAAGTTTCTTACCGAGTATTCACTTGCACTCTATTGTCGTATCTTTCCACCCCCCCAGTGTCAGTTTAAAAGCTCTTATTTTTAGACCATAGAAATTGCAAACTGCCTGCCCCCCTTCCCCAACCCCCTGCAAAAGAAAAAAAAAACTTCAAAGCAAAAAGATGGAAAGAGAAAAATCCTCCCTGCCCAAACTCCGGTCACTGTCAGATACCAAGTAGGCCACATACCTGCAAGTCTTGCCTATAGTGGTCAAAAGGACACCATGGTGATAACTTATAATAACTAATAAATACTAAAGATTGTAAAATTTTACTAAGAGGTCCCTGTGGTGGAAAGATGAGTGTTTCTGTCCTCCTTAAGCAATTATCAGTCAGCTCGACATCTCCAGTTTTTCCAGTTTTGTCAAAGGAAGTTCCTAATTTAGCAAGGAACCAGACTTTTCAGACAGACAAGGTGGGGATTTTCACACTTATTTTATGTGTCAGAAATCCAGACGTCTCATCTGAGTGACTCACTCCTGCCTGATTTCACACCTGGGTGGGAGCTCCAAAATGATGGGTCTGAGATCCTTGCAGATCTGCGTTTTAATCCCACCTCCATGTTGTAACCTCTGTGCTCATTCATCCTTGTCTTCACTCCAGACTTCCCTGTGTCACTTCAGAGAAACTCCTTCTCTTCTGTATTTCTCCTTTTCCACAGTAATGGAGTGATACAAATGATTGCTTAAAGCTAAGTGGTTCTTCGAGTCTGTATTTGTGTGGCTTAGAAGTCATAAAGTACATACAAAGAAGCAGCCACAGATTGCAATTGCTAAGCATTGTATCTAAGGATTTTGAAATTATAGCATATATAAAAGCAACAATGCTATTTTATTTTGTTGGGAGTAGTTACATTTTTCACTTTGAGTAAGCATTCATACAGTAAAATGAATAGGAGTAAAGTCCTTTTCTGGATACTTCATGGAATGTCCTTCAAAGAATCTTCCACTGGTGAATCACATCAACACGGTCACCTTCAGTGCTCTTAAGTGACTGTGATGGCTCAACTTGAAGTTGACAATCCTGGAGATTTGTGACTGGCTGTTTCTTTTTCTTTTCTTTTCTTTTCTTTTCTTTTCTTTTCTTTTCTTTTCTTTTCTTTTCTTTTCTTTTCTTTTCTTTTCTTTTCTTTTCTTTTCTTTTCTTTTCTTTTCTTTTCTTTTCTTTTTTCTTTTCTTTTCTTTTCTGTTTTGTTTTTCCTTTATTTTTCCCCTCTGTACTGTTAGAGCTGACTCAATATATAGCCTATCTGCCTCTCTATCCTCTTCTTCTACAGTGAATCAAGTTCTTTTTCAAGCTTACTTTTTCCTTCTTGGATTTAACTACAAGCTTCCATCATTCAAGGAACTGAGCTTTACAGCATCAGCAGCTATCATAGTGAGCTCAGTTCTTAATGTTTGACTTTTCTGATGTGTTCTATTAAGCTGGAAGAAACGGTACATTTATTTTTTGAATGGTTATAAACAAACTTTTTTATTTTGTTTTATTATTTTTTTTCTGTTCCTTTAGGGCAAATAAGACTCTTTCTACTGTCACAAAGAAATGTTAGAGTATATGTGCTTGCAGTAGAGGTATTTTTCTCTTTATTTTATGAGGGGCTTTATTTTTTTTTAATTGACCATAATATTTGAGAAAAAAAGAGTTGGTATTATTTGGAAATTCCTGGAAGAAATATTCCAGGAATACTTTTTTTGAGTTTAATTTTAAAAATTAAAAATTAATTTAATTTAATATTGAGTTTAGCAGGATAGATCCCAACTTCAAAAGGGAAAAGGTAAAAATCTGACTCCAAGAGACAGCTACTCTCAAGCTTGTGCTCAAAAGCTCAGATTGAGTTATGTTAAAATGCTACTGTTTCACAATGGTTTGTGCTCCGATATATATGAATATGTGTACACATATGTATACATACATACATGCACACTTATATATATATGCAAGTATATATATAAGGAATTAGAAGAAAGAGACACTAAGGTGCACTGCTGGTCAGTCGCCAGTTTAGGTTACTGTGGGCCTGAGAAGCTCCATGAGAAATTTAGCACCTTGAGAAGACATCATCAGTCTCTCCAGTTGCTCTCCTTGGACCTGCCTTCAGAAGCAATTTGTCCCGATGAAATCTGCCTTTTTCCAATATATGAACCCTTCCTGCCCCAAAAAAGGCATTACTCAGATGAATCGCTTGTTTTGTGATCTTCTCAAAGAAAATAGCAATGTAGGAAAGTGTTTTTCAAGGAAAAATTCTTGCCAATTCTTATGGAGGGTCTATGTTATCTTCCTTGCAGTAGTCCCACATCACCCACCATATTCTGTTTTCCCCTTGTCCTCTGCTGGCAATCAAATCCAATAATGACCTTTCTGTACTATCTTGTGATACGAATTTGCTGGGTCCTAAGCAAGTCCTTAACAGATGTTCAGCAGTGCAAGAGTTGCCCACCTGCCTGAAGCTGTTCTTGTGTTTTAGGGGTATAAAGGATGTTTTCAGCCTGGGGAATATTCTCTTCAATCTCTTTGTAGCTTTGGAGTTGAATCAAGAGTCTCTATTCACACGAGGATTTGACAGATTTCTCTCATTATTTCCCCCCTAGAACAGCTATTAAAAGTTCAGGAAAATCTCCATATTGTATGGGTATCTTCATTGTGTAAATCACTTTGCTGGCATTAAAGCCTCTGGCATACATACACAAAAATACCTTTTTATTTTTTTAGGTTCTAACAGTAAAAAATAAAAGATATTAAGTGCTAAATTCTTTTCCTCATAACAAAATCTTTCAATACGATGAGCAGCACCCTGGAGCTTCAAGGATTAAAAAAGCACTGAGTGACCTGAAAGTCTTTTAATTATATTTGAAGAGCTGCAGGCAGGCATAAACATCGTTTTTAAAAGAGCAAGCCTAGATTTTGTCATTGGCATTGCATATGAAGTACCACACAGTCTTTAGAATACAGCACAGTACTGAGTTAAAGTGCTGTAGGCAACAAGCTTATTCCTACAAAGGGAGATTTTATTTCCCTAGGCAGCGGACAACAGAACCTAAATCGTTAGGACTCTGCCACTTCACCTAATAGGAAAAAAAATATTCTTTTGCTAACAGTGATCTTTGGGTGGCCTGTTCTCTAAAAAAAGACTTGTCTGAAGGCAATAATATTTACCAAAAGAAAGCTAATGATCAGAATCCATGGAAAATTTTCTGATGACATTGGATTGTACTTGTAATGATCTAATAATTTATACTGTGGGAAATTATTGGAACGTATCAATAGAAGTCAAAAGAATTAAAGCTTTATGCTATAACGTGAAAAGTTAAAACTATGACATTGGCATCCAGAATTTGAAACTTACCAAAATGAAACTGTGTAGTGCTTGATATGAAGTAGTCAGGATCATAAAATTGACATAAAATAGTACAGCATAAATGTTCCAAATATTAAATCACAGTCCTTAGTGGGTATTGTACCTCTAAGTAACTGAAAGGAGCTTATAAGCCATCATTCAGCTGGAACAAGGGAAAAGCAATGTCTATTCTTAGGGATTCCTCATTACCTTTGTCTTTTGAGGATCCAGGAGGTATCTACTTCTTTATGGGGAATGATTTTTAGAAAATATGTGCTTGTTTATTCCTTAACATGTGTGGTATATTTGATACATCTCTGATATTAGATGCTCAGAGTAATTTGGGACAGTACAACCTAGTTAGGTAAATATGGATTGATCTACATAGGGTCTAGTCTTTAATACCTTTAATTGTGATGTTATAAATGGCAGATACCTTTAACTGTGATATTATAAATGGCAGATCTTTTTCCTTCTGTGAGCTTCTGCTAAATAAAAAAGAATCATTAACTTTTGTTTGTCATAAAAATATAAGGCTATGGATTTTTTTACAGTGTAAATTGAGAACTTCTTATTATATTGTAAATCACTTTTTCCATCCTATAGTCCGAAAACAACATTTTCCAAGATGATTATAATGTTTGAGAGTTGCAAAATATTTTTTTTTCTGAAATGTCACCTTAACATTTTATTTTTCATTAATACAATTCAAGACTTTATAGCATATGGACAGCATTTTGATTGGACTGCATTTAGAACCACTATAAGAGAGAGAGAGAAGAACCCATTTGTCCATGCAAATGACCTGAATAATAAACTGGCGTGGATTCCATTAGTATTTTGGAAAAAGTGGTAAAAAAAATGAATTAGAACTGGAATTAAGGAAGAATAATTTACTTGTGTATGGAATACAAAACAGCCCAAAGATCTCTATTTATATATATAGGTGTGTGTATGTCTGTTTATACATATATATAAACATATGTATATATAAAAATTTAAATCTGACTTCATGAAGTGTGATTGGGATACAACTTCTAAATTTAAAGATATAATTCAGAAATAAATGAGATGATAGATATAATTAAAGTTTTATTCAATATGTAAATCACATGATGTATTGAAACAAGAACAAATGGAAATGCCTCATTGGGACATATTGATCATTATAGAAAGAAAGAGGTGTTTTTCTAAAGGAAAATATTACTTTAAGCAAGCAAAAAATCATCATTTAAAAGAGTAAATTATCAGATATCATAAAGTCTTATTCTTTTGACTAATAAAGCCTGTCACAAGGTTCTGAATATGAAAATACTTTTGCATGGGTTACAGTGTGCTCTAGTGAGAAATATTAGGTGTGTGTGCTAGGGAGACTTAGTTGCAAGCTTAACCTTAATCTTTCTGAAGTAATCAAATTACTCCAAAGAAGTAATACCTAGACATCATAGATAGTTTTTCCTATAAATTAAACACTGTAGATGGAAAACTTTGAAAAATGAAAGCATGTCTGAAAGCCGTGTCTGAAAGCATGAACCTTTCTGGCACTTACATATCTGTAACAAAAATCCACTCTGTGATCTGAAGCACAAAACCTTTCAGGTATATATCAGTAACCAAAAGCCTAAAGGATCAAGAAAGTTTCACTCCTCTCCCTACCATACTGAAAGCAGCAGTGCCATTATTCAACTTTATGTCATAGTCTGTCTTGACTCTTCCTCCCAGCCTCCGTCTTTCCCATTTCCATGCACCTAGGGAACCCTCGCCACAGCAACAGAACTCCAATTCCTTTTTTATTTAGGCAGCACGTGGAAAAATGCTAGAATAAAGCACTCTAAAGGGTAAACAGGACTGCACATTCTTCCAGCATTCAAAGACAATGAAATTTGATTCTCTTTCTATGCAACTGTGATATGCCATAATTCACACTCGTAACTTAGATATCTAAAAACATCCTAGCATGTTATTTATCTCCTTGGCTGAACACTAGAGATGTGTGTTCAGCATTATTCTTACCAGGGAAGGCTATGCAGTTAGATTGGACCACTTATTTACATGCCATCCGCATTTTTTTTTTTAGCAAGTTCCTCCATCTTATTTATTGCAGTCACACTGGAATAATCTAATTGGTGTTATCATTTTAGATATTTCATTTCCATTTGTAGCTCAATATGCTCTGTAACGTTGTGTCCCTTCTCTGATTTAAGTGTCCTCCGCAAAAGGTCCATATGTGTATTTACACTCTGAGTGAGGCTGAGCCTGCAACCGGCACACTAATGTATTTCCCCAATAAACAGAAGACCTGCTTGCAGTGAGCAATCTGGCCTGACAGCTCTGTGCAGTATCTCTTCTTTTCTCTGCTATTTTCCTAATTGTGCTGGGTAGTTGTTGTGCAGATTGTCCATAACCTAGGCTGGGTAGCAGCATCCTCTGAGTGTGGCTGCTGAGGCATGCTGCTGTGCAAAAAGTATCTGAGATCAGAAGAGGAGAAAATAAGGAGGAGCCTGATTCTGAAGTTTAGTGGTTAGACTGCAAATCTGGGACAGGGCAGGGTCGATTTCCAGTCAGTCGTATGTGTAAGTCCCATTAGAACTTAAGTGCCTTGTTGAATCCAACCCTTAATTAGAAACTGTCCTTATTAAATGTCAAAATGTTCTTTTTCCCTTCATAAAACATTAATGACCACTAGAGATGGAGAAAATGGGCATCATAATTCCCTTCTGTCAAAGCATCGGGACTCCAGCCCACGTGGTTTGCTCTGTATCAGTACGTGGGAGAACTCACGTATAAGACTCAAGGCAGATATACTGTTTTGTTGTTTTTACGATGCCAAACACCATTTCTGAGTCACAGTGACAAGGCTAAAACACTATAAAAGGAAAGGGTACTACATGCACCAAACATAATCAAAATAACTAGTTCCTCTGAGGATCCCTCCGAACATTATAAATTACTTGTGGAAATAATATTAAGCACCTTTACCTCTATAAACATGGCCTTATGTTATAAGCAATTTTCCAGTAATAACAATGTCAAGAAAAACCACTGTGGTTTCATAAAATAGCTTTGCTGTTGTTAATGTGTTATCCTTTTCTTGAGATGTTTAAACCTTGAAAGGAGAAGGAACTTACTTAAAAGGGCAAAAGTTGTTCAAGGGCATCACTTGTAAAAATACTACATGTAAGACCCTCAACTGCTCTACATTGGAGCAGCTTCATTGAAATTATCAAAAATTTTCCAGCTTACACAGGCAAAAGATCTGACCCATACAATTAATATTTTTAAGACCGCTCACCACTGTGGGTCACCTCAGCACTTTCAGAGCTGTCATCACCTTCCATTCCCACTGGCTCCAGCAGGAGTTGCTGTTATCACTCCAGAAGAATGAAGCTCTTTTAAATTGTGCAATGATGAACACCAAAGCACAGAAACAATGAAATTCAGTGGACACTTTCTGAAAACCTGACCATTTGATTCAGTGACAATCTACATAAATGAATACTAAGTACTACAAAAGAGAGTAATCAGGGCACCCATAAAATGAATATCATGTTAAAATGTTTTAATGATCTTAAATATGATAAAAAGAATAATGAAGTGAAAGCTGCCCTTTATAATGGTTCAGTGAGGCAGCACTGTTCCCACTGTCTCCTCTGAATTAAAGAAAAAAATGGAAGCCTTTAAAGTAGTTATAACCTAAGTGCTTACTCTTAAATATAGACCTGAGCATGCTTTCTCAGTACAATGTCTCCTCTTGAAGCTGTTCTTCTTTGCATAAAATATTTATTGAAGCAGAGTCTGGGATACAATTGGATTGTCCCTCAGGGCAGTGTCTTATCCATGAACAAAATGAACTGTAAAATAGATATACAAAGGAGAAAACTCCAAAGAAGGAAGACTGAGAGGACCTCCATTAAACATCTACAGTTTATGGTTTTGGGGACTACTGGGGAAGGAACAATCTAAGTCCTCATGCACAGTCTCTGAATCAGCAGAAGTGTTTGAAATTGTCTTTCTCATGTCCTCATAAAGTATTCTGAAGTGTCTGAGCATCTCTCAGTCTTTCCTAATGATTCTGTCCAACTTGCTATAAAATATTAAAATGTTAATTGAGCCAGAAACTTATGCAATAGTGTCACAGTCATTTGAGATCAAGAGGATGACTTTTCTTCTGGGAAAAAAAAAGGCAAAAAAAAAAGAAAATAAAAGAGTAGAGAACAGTGTTTCTCACTTTTTTCAGAAAATACCTTAGAAACAACACTGTGCACCATCTCTTGCACTTTACAGAATTAACCTTCCTCTTCCTTCTTATGCTGCTACAAATGCCCAGATATGAACTACTGCATATGAAGCTGTACAAAAAATTTTCCTTCACTCAGTTACGTGATTTGGCAGGAAAACAGACAGACACATGGAGGCAGCACACATGCACTTTATTTTTGGCTGACATGAACTTTGATTTTGTTTCATCATTTAAAGGACAAAATAATTCCTTATACCACAGAAATTACCATTTTTCTAATTAAGGAGTTATTGTTAAGAAGACAACCTTTGTTTTAATCTTTGATTTTCCTATATGTTCTCAATAAAAGCTGAGCTGCTGTGAGAAGCACCCAAGACTTCAGGTTGAAGACCACTGGCAGAAGGACATTTCTAATCACCTGGGCAGGAGTCAGAGCTTTGCTCGTCTAACCCCCCGGCTCTGAAATATACTCCAGCAGGATCCCAAGCCTGTCACAAACATCATTGCTTCCACTCCCAGGTGAAAGTCAACAGCTTGCCTTCTCCAACAAGCACACAGAGCAGAGGGCACCTTAAAATGGCAAATATATATATTTTTTATATACACACACACACAGATATATATATGTATAAATACATATATATATGTATATATAAACATATATATAGAGAGAGAAAGAAGAGAGTGCACAAATCTTTCCCCCTCCCTGGAATGAGATTAGAAGGCAATGAACTCCATGTAGCAGATGTCTGTTGTGGCATTTAATGTTCTACTGGAAGGTGCTCAGATGACTGTGCCTTGTGAAGCAATTGTGCAATGTTTCTTGGCATGCTTGGAGAATTAATGCTATTAAAAAGTCAAAACTGTAAGATGAAACAACCCAGCCTGGTCTGATTTTTGGCAACTTCTTATTTCATATGGTGCAAATAATCATAAAATCAAATGGCATCTAGTTATAATTTTATAGTAATTGCTTCTATAGTACTTGCCAGTTTTTCCATAATAACTTCATATATAATTAGTACGTAATCTTCAGGCATAAATAACTCTCTAATTAGTCTGTAATCTGTAATTATAATGTACTTACAGACTAGCTATTTGCTTATTTGGACTCTACAAAATAAAATACCTTCCTATTAAAAAAAATTGAAGGAGAAATATGTAGATTTTGTGTTGGAGATCATTCTCAGAGCTGTCAAGAAGAGGAAGAAATCAAGATGTAATATAGTTATTGAAAATAGAAAGTGTTCATTAGCTAGCACATGTTTATGGCAATTGTTGATAAAATAGAAGACATAGAATAACAGAAGAAAAAAAAAAGGTTTACCAAAATCACATAAAAGTAAGCAGACATTTTTCAGTTTTCCCTGCATTCAGTTAACAAGACGCTCTGGGAGGGGAAACAGCAAACAAGAGAATCAAGGCTGTGATTTGGTTCAACTATTTTTTTGTAGCACATTCCCTTGCCTTTCCTCCTTTTCTTTTTCTTCCTATTCTTTCTTTTTTCTTCCCATTCCTTGTATTCATTTTCTCTCTTTTTTTTTTGTTTAAATTGTCTTTTTTTTCTTTTTTCTCTTTTCTTTTTTTCCCTTGCTTTTTTCTTTCTTTATCAAGTCTCAAGTCTTTCCTTAAAGTTGAACAGTGGAAACAAAAAGAACAGTGCTATTTGCTAGTCAATCAGAGAAATATCTCACTGGCAAGAAATGCATGAGCTACTAGATCCCAGGAGAAGAAAGCTTCAGATGAAAGGATTTACTCAAGAATTATATTCCACAAATGACAGTAAATCTTGGATAAGTGAGTTGGTACATGACATTCCAGGAGGACAGTTTTGCGACAGCTTTAAAACTAAAGAATTAAAGTAATTCTCAAAGAATTTATATTCCCTCTGTGTTTTTTTTCTTTAGTAATTTTATGAGGTATTCATTGTGAATTATATCCTTTGGTATTTTGATTAATATATTTGCCATCATTTCTGCAATGATGCATGGATGGATATTGGTAAATGTGCATGTTTATAGCTATTAGTGTAAACTTTTACAGTTTTTAGTGTAATCGATGTGATTATCACGTATTGATACTGAGAGGGGAGCACAATTTTTATAAATTAGGTGAAAACACATTACAGAGATAATCTCTGGAGTTAGTCCATACTGTGAATCTTCTACATTTATTTAACATCAGTGAACTCGTTTACCAGGTTATTTTCCTTCCTATTCACAAGAAAGGACACAGATACATCAAGAAAGAAGATAAGCAGAGCAGGACAGGTTAAGTGATTTCCTTAAGGTTATACAGAAAATCAGAAATAAAACCATAGCTGGAATATAGCTGTTATGATGGAAAACTAATGAATAATTATTCATATCAAGATAAATTCAAAATCTGATATGTCTGTGAATAGGTGTTAGGGAATGCATTCAGGCATCCTGAGCAAGTAAGACAGCTTGTAAGATAGTTTCTTTATAGCGACACTTCCACAGCTAGACCATCATCAGCTTGGTCTCTTCCTAATCTTGGAGTAGATGATTCTTAAAAATCAACCTGCTCTCCTCGATCCCTCTTCCTACGGTCTGCCCTGGGCTTCTTCCAAGCAGATATCTGAAGAGGCTAAACTCTCCTGTCCTGAAGTCTAGGGCTGTGATCCAACTGCTTGTCCTGGTCCTTCTCTCAGAAAGCCCAGCTCCAGTATCACATGGCCTCTGCTGTCAAGGCAGTGTCCAGCCTTCACAACTCCAGACTGTCTTTCCCTGTTTATAAGCACAAGGTCCAGCAGAACCCTCTCCTCCTTGATGTCTCCATCACCTGTGTCACCAGTGAAATCCAGGAACTTCCTGCAGTGTTTGTGCCTTGCTGTGTTATCCCTCCAGAAAACATTGGGATAGTTAAAATTCTTCATGAGGACCAGGCCTTAAAGAGTGAGTCTTTTTCTTGTTCTCTGGAAGATTAAATTGATGGATTGTATCAGAGAGGTAGATGAACTCCCTACTGGATTGTATGTCATTTTATATCAGCATGCAGTATTAAATAATTTAGAACCTCTTTTTAACTATTTTAAATGACTAGTGATTACTAACTGCCAGGTGTTATGACTGGATTTGATCCCTAATTGAGACAAAAATTCAGAATTTTAGTTCTGATCCTGTCATTGCATTTTGACATTGCTGAAGAATTTTGTATTGAACTTGTGGTTTTATGCTCTAGGCTAACCTCAGGTATAAAGGTATTACAGCATTTCAAGATAAAAATATATACTACACTATGGATGATAATTAAGAAGAATTCAGCATGAAACATTTGGATTCCTTTCATTTAGTGTTATTAAAGAAATTAATAAGACCATACATATGATTTATATTTTATTAAATGGGAATTCTGCAAAAAATGAGGTTTATGAATTTCTATCTGAAAAAGTCCACTGATGCAGCAACAACAGGAATTTAATTATTGGTAACCAGCACTGTCATTGCACTTCTCCAGACTAATCAGAAAATTTTGCTCTTTTGAGTAAAAAACAAAACACAACAAAACCAAAACTAGAGACGAAGAAGAGTAGCCACATGTGTTTGTAAAGTGTAATAGCAGCAGACTATATGAATGAATGTAGTATGAATATCAAATAGAGGATGATTTTACTCCTTCAGGAAGTTTCATGCAGGCATTTATTCTGCATTTTTATACTACGTGACATGTGCTAAATTATTTGATTCATGATGAAGAAGGGCACAGCTAAATCAGCTGTCCTCAGTACCTGCCCTCAAATTCTGCTTTCCAAAGCACACCTATATCACATATATCATTGCACACTGCAGTCTGCCTCTTTGTCTTTCTGGTCTTCCAAAGATGTAAAGGCTAGAGCACATAAACTCTAAGAGACCATAATACCCTTTAGGTGGAATTCTACAGAAAGAGAGAAAAAAGGCATGCTAACATTCATCTGAGCCATTATATTCACTTAAAATTTCACGTAAAATCTTCCATAAAAGCCCAACATTAAGCATTTCACCTTCTGCTTTGCTGAGCTATCTGTGATGCTTTTTAACTGCGGAGAGGGATTCAGGAGTCCTGGTTGACAACAGGTTAACCATGAGTCAGCAACGTGTCCTCATGGCCAAGAAGGTGAAGGGGATCCTAGCATGCATCAGGAGGATGTTGCCAGCAGGGTGAGGGCGGGGATCCTGCTTCTCTCCTCAGCCCTGGTGAAGCTGCACCTGGAGTATTGGGTGCAGTTCTGGGCTACCCAGCACAAGAGGGACGTGGAGTTTCTATAGAGGGTCCAATGGAGAGCCACGAAGGTGATTAAGAGACTGGAGCATCTATCATATGAGGAAAGACTAAGCCATCTGGGCCTGTTTAGTCTGGAGAAAAGAAGACTGAAAGGAGATTTGATCCATATGTTCAAGTACCTGAGGGGTGATTGTAGGGAAGATGGGGCCAGGCTCCTCTCCGTGGTGGTTGGTGACAGGATGATGGGTAACAAATATAAGTTGAAGCACAGGAAGTTCCACCTCCATATGAGGAAGACCCTCTTTTCTGTGAGGGTGACAGAGCCCTGGAACAGGCTGCCCAGAGAGGCTGCGGAGTCTCCTCTGGAAATCTTCCAAACTTGCCTGGATGCCACCCTGTGCCCCGTGCCCTGGGTGTCCCTGCTGGAGCAGGGGGGTGGACTAGATGATCTCTAGAGGTCCCTTCCAACCTCAACCTTTCTGTGATTCTGTGAGTTCAGAATCCCCCCGCATTGGTAGTTGTGAGCAAAGGGGTACTGAAAAAAAAAAATTTCTTTACTACATGCACAATGACTTCAGTTAAAAACACAAAAAAATAAGCAACAAGATGTTCTCATCTCTGAAGAGTGAAAGATTTCCATTTTAGGCCAGTCTTAGACTGATTCTCACTCTGTATGAAAGTTTTTCAAACATCAGGTTAATCTGAGTGAATATACTTTATAGATTTGTCAAAGTTATGACCCTGAATAACAATAAGAATGAATAAATAAATAAAAAAAAGATAGATAGATAGCCAGATAGATAGATAGATAGAAAGATTTTTTATAATTAAATGATTAATATATTAACTACTGAGGAAACAAGAATGAGAAACTAGCTTTATTTTCTTTTTTTTTAACAGGTAAATAGTTTTGACTGTGGAAATTTAAAGTTCTGTGGAATATATGGGGCCACCCTCAGTGTCTGAATGTAAAACCAAAGCTACAGGAGTATGCTCTTACTCAATCTCCTTGAATTAATATACAATCACTTATTTAATCCACAACCCTTTCCCCACCCACACCAGGTCTTGTCAAGAAACGCGTCACCTTTTTCTAGAAAATGGGGATCTTGCTTATTATCAGAAAACAGAAGCCTTTCTTATAGAAAAAAAACAAGCATCAGGGCTGCAATAAAACATATCTGATACTATGAGAAAAAAACAAACAAACGAACAAAAAAAACATGCCACTGAGTTAAAAGCCTTCCAACTCATTTAAACCTCCATCATCTTAGATTGGCCCTGTAAGCAACTCACAATAGACTAGGAGGCTGCTATTTGCTCCATCCCTAAATGTTATTTAAAGCTGCCTATGACCAGAGCTCCAATTCTCAGAGATTTAAATGAAGGGGCATGAAACAGCTGTTCATTCTTCCATTTCCAAGAAACACATTTCAGATGATCCATGCTTTCATTTAAAGCAGAAAGCCCCAGAAAAAAACACGCCTTGTAGGCTAACCAAAAGTTAATATGCTATCAGTTGCCAAGGCAGCCACTTGCCAATGCCCCCAGTTTCAGCAAAACACTGGTAGCAAACACTGGTAGCAAAAGTAAGGGAGAAGTAGGACTGGAAATCATGATTAACAGTACCTAAGAGAAAATCACAATTTCTAAAGAGACCCTAATCCATCAATAAGGAACGGAGGAGTTCCAAAGACATCTTAGAATTACATCTATATGAAATTGTGTCGAACAAGTCTAATTATATTCACAATTATAACATTTATTTTTAGCAAACATAAACTGCTAAAATGTGTAATGCAAACCACACTCTAAGGAATGACAAACTGATTTAAAGATTGCAGGAAGAAAATCTTTATCTAAAGTGAAAAATGATGAGAGGGAAGGAGATGTTGGCTCTCAAAATTCTGTTTAGAAGGATGTTATTTTTATTTGGTTTGGGGCTGTTTTGGTTGGTTGATTTGGTTGTTTGCTTTGCCTTCTCTTTTTCCTATTGGATTTAGTCACCAAGACTGTGAAATATTTTGCTCAGTGGAAGCAAATTTTCACTCTGTATTGTATCAATACAGAAGAATTGTAACAATAAGGAAAAAAATCATGTCACAGGACTGCATAAGTGAATCAGGAACCAGAGCAAAATCTGTGCTGGACAGGAAAAGTTACAAAAGGGGGTTTACACAGCCTTTGCCATGCCTGAGTGATATTTTTTGATTTTTTTTAATGATTTACATAATACAGAAAGGTCTATATTATGCATAGCCCAGATATGCCTCATCTAAATGTCTCTCCATTGATGAGAGGAATAGGAGTGAACTCTTGCATGTCACAATAAATTTAGCCTTCTTATACCCTGACAACCAATATATGGTGCAATGCAAACACAAATACGAAACATCAGCAATTATCACTGTGAAAAGCTCCAGGTCCAGGCATGCTCACATCTGCTAGAGAACACCATTCAAACCTGACAAGATACCTGCAAAAAATAAGGGCCAAACAGCCCACACCAGGCAAGAATAGTTGTTGTCACTAGACAATTAGTGATGGCGGGATGCACTAGTTCCTCAGGCTGAACATCCATAATCATGCTGTGCAACTGATCTACCTAAGAAAATGCAGAATCAAAAAGTAACCCCACACCCTGTGGCTGCAGGCAGGCCCTGAATGCTTCAGGGGATCCCTATGTATGCTGCTTTCTAGGTCACCTTCCAAAACACAGCTTGGAAACAGATGTTGCTGTTGGCAACATTATGAACTCTTCCAGAGCCAAGTCACAGTGGCTCCCTTGCTTGAGCTCATTGATATAACAGTCCATCCTGAGATAGCAAACCCGCTTGCTGCAATAACCGTAACCCCTGATGTGATGTTGCTCATAGGAAAAGAAGTTCATTTTGCAGCAGTCAGCAGGATTAGAGACATCAGCACTAGCATAATGAAACAAAGTATCTTTGAAAGAACTGGTATTTAACTTTGGGCTACAACGGTTATTAATTTGTTGCAAAATATTCTCTTCTCTCCTTTCCTTTTTAATCCCCATTGATAATGACATTTCTGATGCAGGGATGGAAACACTGATTGAAAAAGACAATGAGATCCTGCTCCTGTTCTTCTGATGCAATCTCTGGGCTGGGTAGGTTTGCAAGAGTAAATACACACTGAGATGATACTTGAGCTACTGAGAAAAATAGGATTAATTTAGTTTTTCATTCAGGATCATTAAAGACAGTGGATCCTGAATCTGCACAAGTCTCCTTCAGACTAATAAAATGCCAGCAGTAGAACACACAGTAGTGAAAAAGAAACATGATATTGTATGGGTGACCAAATTGTGGCTTGTGAGTGGTTTATATCTTTTCCCTAAAAATATGTCATTACTTGTTGGCTGTAGTAGCATAAGGACTTCTGAGTAAACAAGAGGAGCTGAGCTAGAAAGGACTGTTGAAGACAGTGTCATCTGGCCCCTGCAATCGATTGCATGCTCAACCTAGTTCCTGTATCACAGAAGAACATTGAGACAACCTGGGAATCAGGGTTGTTCACTCCCTCTAAGTCAATGTCACTCTCCTTTTAGTGCAGAGATGTATCATATGGATCTTAGGAAGACTTTGGTGTGTTTCTCATCAATTCTGGAAGGCTGGCTACTGATCACACACAGCACCATCTCCCAGAGTGCTGGAAGTGCACCTGGGTAACAAGTAGTTGGCATGATTTTTGACAGATGAAGATATGTCTGTTTCTTACACCAATTCTCCGGACAGTTAAGTCTGTGAAGTTGAAGCAGCAGCCAAATTTTTAAAATAAAACTGAACATAAAGCACCAAAATTGTAATTAGAAAGTAAATTGAGGTGGTTACTGAGCGTATTTTGCACAGATTCCACTCCATTTCAAATGTTTCAGCTTCTAAAGATCTATAATTGAACAATTATGAAACAGAGAAAAGAATGATCATTTGTGTGTGAGTGTTATAGAACAATGATAGACCATTAATTGAAACACTAATTACCTTTCATAAGTGCTTTATGAGCTAGACGGTTTCTAACATAGTGCTTGAAGCAACACTCAGGGCATTATTTTCATCAAAGCTTCTCAGCTGAATTACACTATTTTTTATAACTATTCTACCCTCAGTGTGCAATTTTAGATACTTGTTTCTATGGAGCAACCTCTCATTTTTGTCTTGCGTATGCTTCTATACAATGCAGAGGCTGTGTCTTGCCTCCTGCACTGTTAGAGACTGTTAGTTAGACAGTTAGTTACAGACTGTTAAAGACTGTTAGCTGTCCCTGTCTGAATGTGGGCACTTTAGTTGGATGAGATGAAGCTAGACTAGCTGAGCCTGCTCATATAAATTTATTGAAAACAGTGATAATGGATTGGATGTGGTATCCCCTCTGAAGATACCCCTCTGAAGATACCTCTGGTCCAATGAAGCAATAGGATTTCTTGAAGATGATTGCTACTACCAAGTGAAAATAAGGATAGGAGACTTTGGACTCTTGTTGTGGAGGAATAATACGTCTTGGTTTGATAAATATTGTTTATAAAAACAATCTAATCAGGAAAAAAAGTTTTTTGTTTTGTTTTGTTTTTTACATCTGTACACTTCTTTATCGGCAGAAAATAATTCAGATGCTCATTTTAAAGGGACTTGCATTTATAACTCATTAATTCCCTTTTATATTTCTTACTGTTAGTTTTGCAAAACAGTAATCTTGTTATTCAGCTTCCCAATAGCTTTTCTGTGCTGTGTTGTGGTTGTGAGTGAGGGAGGCAAATTTAATAAGAGATGAATCTCCTCATGTTCCAACCAATCCTCAAAGGTTAGAAGGGCCAGGGGCGGCTGGACTCATCTCTTAATTAGGATACCAAATAGTGTGTTAGCTATACACCCAACTCTGGCTGTATCGGATTCATCAACAGTCTGCTGACCGTCAGTCTGATCTCCTTCCTAGGAGCGAGCTAAGTTCCCAAATAGTGTGATCAACTATAAGCTCGACTCTGGAAGTATCGGATTCACTGACAGTCTGTCGACCGTAGGTCTGATTGCCTTCAAAACAAGTGGTCGGGTTTACAAATAGTACAATTTATTCAAATGCAACATTTGGAAAACAGGTTTCAGAGGTCAGTATAGGAAATTCTCTACTACAGTGTGGGGGTTCTTAGCTAGTGCCTAGTGTACAAATGAGCAGTTATCACTCACACAGAAGATAGGAGAGGGCTCTCAATCTTGAGGAGTCCCCTCTGACTCAAGGGGAGGAAAGGGGTTCAGCCTGTCGACTGATCCACAAGTTACGACGGAATCTTCCCTCTCTCCCTTCTTCCTTAGTTCCTCTTCCTCCGTTCTTAACACCTCATTCTTCCTTCCTAGTTCTTACTCCATTCTTCCTTCCTATCATATCCCTCCTTAGCTTTTAATATATTTTCTTTTAGATTTAAGTAGAGCTTGAGTGACTGTAATCATATTTACTTTTGTTATTCATTGATTTAAAATATCTCTGAAGTTAACCGAAAATCTAGAGAGCATGCTCAGTGAGGAGTTGTGCTCAGGGAGATGGGGTTATGTTTATTATAATGAGATTAGAGGGAGGAGAGTTTGAGCAAAGTCTATTGGAAGAGACTGATTGGCCACCATTGTTGGCCCAGCACTAGACATCACTCTATGTGGCTTATCAGCTGCATGGTACCACCAGGTTGCCACCTCTGTAGGGAGTACAACAGAGTTTGGCCGCAGTGTCCTCACTCTGCTTCCCCCTCCATTCACTCGTCTGCACGACACTATCAGATTACCTCCTCCGCAGAGAAGCCAATGAAGTTTGGCCATGGTGTCTCCATTCTGCTCCACTCTTTGTTTACTCTTATTAGTATGTGCTAGGAGGGCAGATTGTGTTGCCAAGGGAATCACGGAGAAGTAGATTCCACCAACCATCCTGGAAGTGGTAACTGTCTCTTACCTCAAGCAAGCCTCTTTAATGCCATAACTTCTGTTAGGCTCTAATTTTCTCTATGTTCTCCTTTCTCGAGCAAACATGATGTTTCTCTCAAGACCTCCAACTCTGAATGCAAGTTTGTCTCATATGAAATCTTTTCTTGGTAACATGAAGATGGGCAGATGTTTTAGACTTCTTGTTTGCATATTATGTTTTCTGTGCATATATATGCTCATTAGTGTGTTTCAGGGTGTGTTTGTTACTATGGCTCTGTAATGAATCATAGAATCTTAAAATCATTAAGGTTGGAAATGACCTTTAGAGATCATCTACTCCAACCCTCCTGCAAATACAGCGTCACCTAGAGTGTCCAAATGGATTTTAAAGATCTCCAGAGAACGAGATTCGACAACCTCTCTTGAGTTATGGGTTCTGGAACTGTCTGGTGTCAAATTTTCTTCATCCCTAAAGTTTACCTGCTTTTTAAAATAATGATATAAAAATGTCCCCTACGACTATATTTTACTTTGCTGACACTGGGAGTCATAGATCTGTCAGAAATGACTTGGGTGTGTTTGCATCTTCGGGACTGGACCAAGAAACTTAGTATTTTCTCAGAAGAAAAGTCATTGTCATTTGGTGCTGATAAATATCCAAGATCATATAAATGATAAATACCTAGGATCTTGGATAGGAACTTAAGGTGCCTTTAACATCTGAGGCATTAATTTCTGCTCAGCACAGTGTTGATTCTAGGAGTGGAGGGAATACACTCACCTCATAATCATATATTCACCCCATATAGGTGGATATATTCATTGGCAAATATAAGAAGTGACTTATATCAAGAGTACTTGACAATAAGGAGATCTTTGGAAAGGTCTTGATATCGCCTGTCATGGTGCTGGAAGGAATATCGCTTCAGCAATTCATATAACATGCCCATACTTTTCACTTTCATGAGAACAGGGAGGAACGGATATTGGAATAATTTGCTTTGATTAAGGTATCTAGTGATTGAGATTAAGAAAAAAAAATCATACATCATAATTTACAAAAATATTTTATGAAGGCCAGAAGAACCACCCGGCCAAATCCTTGCAAGGATCTGGCAAGAAGTCACCCTCGTAATAGATGTCATTTGTCTTGAACCTAATTGAATAATAGTGACCTAATTGAATAATAGTGCAAACTAGACTGAGACACCTGTCTGACCACAACGAAGAGGCAGGCATTTGAAGAGAGGGTTGGTTGTGTGGCAGGTATGTAAATACCCTGGACTGGGGAGAAGAACCTAGCTCTGTAGATTGCATCTGCAAAGTGACTGAGTGGATAGAGGAGTGGAGAAATAAAAGGAGGAAAAATAATACTGACCTAAGATGCCTAAGCAGTATCTCCAGTAGTCAAAATACATTACCAAAATCTGTACTGCTCCATAGCAGTATGTAAGATATGATCAAATGAAACCATAGCTTTACTTATTTGTAGTAGACACAGAATTGTTTCAATATATCCTATGGTTGTTCATCGTGAAGTCACACCTTGGATGACTACCTGTTTGTGCTTTAACAGTGCATGTAATAACCCAGAGTTCATCCCCACTATAAGGATCCCCTTGCTCAGCTTCCCTTGAAAAGCAATTAATGAGATGCCTAAGAGTACTCCTCCAAATGGCTCATCAGATTTGTGCATGACATCATCCTCAGCATTTGTTCCATAAAGAAAAAAAAAATTGCTTTTAAGAGAAAACTTAAGGTATTTAGATGTAGATTTTAGGCATGGCAATGTTTACCTTCTAGGAATCCTGATCTCTGGTGGTGTGTTGAGTTGGATCACATTGTAGTGCTGGGATAAGCAGATTTAAAAGGTGCTTTTAAAAAGATTTTGGCCTCATGCTGTGAGCAAACTCACAATGCAAATCCATCTTTCACAGAGAAGATGGGATAAAGGGCAGTCTCAAAAAAAGTAGTGTTGAAAATATCAAAATGTGGGCAATGACCTACAAAACTTGTTTAAAAGATACTTTTATGGGAAACGAGACTAAATTACAGGCATGTTTGAGGAAAATCCTTTGATCACAGAGAAAGAAGAGGATCTGGTGGCTTCCTTTCTGTGATATAGGGTGGTTAATCTGATTATACACAGAGTGCAGCACTGCCTGAATCATAGAATTTCAGTTTTGAAATGAAATGAAAGTAGAACAGAGGTGTGTGTTTTTTTTTTTCTTTGTTTGTTTGTTTTAGGGGTTTTTTTGCCTTGTTTTAATTCTAATTGGGATGAAACCCTTCAAGGCCAGAGCTGTTTTTGTGAACTTGACATTCCTCATTATTGAATTTTTTAACCACTGAGAGGATTTGGTGGCAGAAGTAGTTTAGTATTCCTGAGATGAGATCTCACCCCCTGGTGGGGATAGCTATTCTAAAGGTAATGAATAATCTCCAAGAACCAATCAAGCAGGTTACCGAAGTATATTTAATTTGGGGACGACTACTTAATGGACAGGAGGATTTTTTTTCTTTTTAGTGAAAATTAACATTTCATCTTTGAGGAAAGTATGCTTGCCATTGGGAAATCTTCCAAATGATCAACCAGGCATAGGAGGCTTCTTACTGATAGAGAGATTGCTGCTGCCCTTTGTACTACATGACTATAGCATGATGCTGCAGCCTGACAGATGCTACAGCATCTGACATAAGGAGTTTAGCATTTATTAGCAAGACATTTATTAATCTGACTAAGCACTTAGGAAAATCTGTGGCAACCTTTAACTGACATCAGTGAGCTCTGAAAAGGCCCCAAGAGCATGTATGTTGCAAACTGCTTCACATCATTGGTTATTTCTGCATCTGTCTAAGGTTCCCAGTAGGAATGGAGCCTTGTCCATGAAAAGGATTCAGGTGAAGATTCCCCAGCATGCACCCTCAATTCAATCAAAAATGAAATTTTGGCAGTTCCCATAAAGCTGCTGGTGATTAAAACACTCCAAAAGTGTTCCAAAGTCATCCTGACACGTGAGTGATAAAAACACATACACACAACACACACACACACACAGAGGAAAAAAGGGAAAGGGTGGTGCATGTAGATGGATAAATTCCTGATTTCAGCATCTCATCTTTGCTCTCACTAAGGAAACTTCTTAATGGCCACTGTCTCTGATGAGTTGGTACTTGCACAACAGGAGGTGAGAGAGAGAGAAAAAAAAACCCACAGTGAATTAAGCACCTCATCAGTAAGAGGAGGGAGACAGAGCCAGAGTGTGACATATATCTCAGCTCTGCTTTTGCAAATTGCTTTGCTAATTAGTAGTCAAAGTAAAATAACAAATTCTATGAGTTCTGCCACAGTCCCCCTCCTCACACCCTCCTCACACTGTACAGTTGTATTGCACCTCTCCAGGCTCCCACTGAGATGAATGGGGAATGCTGACCCCACTGTACTAATTTAAAATACAGAGAAATGCTAGAGGAAAGGAATACAGCCAAATAAATCTGTGCTATGTCAGGGTCGATAGCAGAGGGCGGTATGTGAGACTGGAGAGAAAAGGATATAAGATCAGCAAAAGGGGGAAAAAAACAGAATCATAGATTCAGAGGTTTAAAACAAAACAAAACAAAAAGTTGTGATCATCTGGTCTGACCCACATAACACAGGTGGTAAAATTTTACCCAATAATACTTGAATCAAAGTCAATAGCTTTCAGTTGAACTACAGCATCTCTTTAAGAGATATAATCAGTCTTGAAAAGAATTGGAGAGAGGGAGAATGTTCTAAACAAGAGAAGGAAGCAAAACAAAAGGAGAAGAGAAATAGCACTAAGTGCAGGAACAGTGAGGAAAAACTTCTGGAAGATGGGGAATAGCATGGGCTCGTGAAGGAAATGGTTCTGAGTGTGGTTAATGATGAAGGCAGTAGATGAATGGATAGTCAAACAAGTCAGACTTAGTGGTCTGTGTATTGCTTATCACAGCAAATACACTGTGAGTATATAAGCCCTTAAAAATCTATGTGTAAGGATATGTAGAATGTAAGAAAATGTATTTGTACATATTCATATATGTGAAATAAAAAGGATACGTGGACTGAGAACTCACTGGTGGTGAGAATGGTGGATGGAGAACTGTCTGCTTGGCAGAGCTCAGTAGGTTGTAGTAATTGGGGCTGAGTCTACTTGGAGGGCTGCGGCCAGTGGTGCCCACCAGAGCCCACTAGGCCCAGTGCTGTCCAACTTGTTCATCAGTGACTTGGACGAGGGCACAAAGTGCACCCTCAGCAAGTTTGCAGATGATACCAAACTGAGAGGAGTGGTCGACACTCCCAAGGGCTGTGCTGCCATTCAGAGAGACCTAGACAGGATGGAGAGTTGGGCAGAGAGGAACCTCATGAGGTTCAACAAGGACAGGTGGAGGGTCCTGCACCTAGGGAGGAACAACTCCAGACACCAGTACAGATTAGGCCTTAACCTGCTGGAAAGCAGCTCCATGGAGAGGGATTTGGGAGTCCTGGTTGACAACAAGTTAACCATGTGTCAGCAATGTGCCCTCGTGGCCAAGAAGGCCAATGGGATCCTGGCCCGCATCAGGAGGAGCGTTCCTGACCCTCTATTCAGCTCTGGTGAGGCCATAACTGGAGTATTGGGTGCAGTTCTGGGCTCCCCAGTGCAGGGGACATGCTGTGAGGGTGACAGGCCTGGAACAGGCTGCCCAGAGCGGTTGTGGAGTCTCCTTCTCTGCAGATCTTCACAACCGACCTGGACGCCACCCTGTGCCACGTGCTCTAGATGTCCCTGCTTGAGCAGAGGGGTTGGACTGGATGATCTCTAGAGGTACCTGATAGTGCANCCTGCTTGAGCAGAGGGGTTGGACTGGACGATTTCTAGAGGTACCTGATAGTGCGCAGTGCCGCGCACACGATTCGGGCCCTCACCCACAATGCCTCGATCGGCGATCCTTGTGGCTGCGGCAGGCCCACCCCACGAATGGTAGGCCCACCCCCGCGATGCCTCGTCCGGCGGATCCTCGCAAGGGGCCCCCAGGCAGCGTGTCCTTTTCCCCCGACCTGCACCAAATCCTCCCACCACCCTAAGGGGCGAGGCGCCCCCTTACCGCCTTCCAGGTAAGTAGCTGCCAGGGAGTAGCAGCCGCCAATGTATTTTCCTGGATCTGCCTCAAGGCCTCCGGGTGTCAGCACAGCCGGTGTTCACTAGAGGTGCGATCACGACCACTGGCCTTGACAACACCACACAGTGGCTCGGGATCAGTGGCCAAAACACAGGAACGTTCCTCACACACGATCTCCAAAGAGCGGGGGCTGTTTATTTGGTAAGTACATCAACTTATATAACATAGGAAAGGGGAGGAGAGTGGGTGAGAACAGGGAGGAGTAAGGCCAGGATTGGTTGGGGTTCTCAAGGTGATTGGCCCGACCCCGTCGGTGGGCGGACAGTCCTCCGGGGAAGATTGCTCCTAGACCCCACCTTCGGGGCCTCTGGCTTCCACCTTTGGGCTTCCAGACCCTTCGAGAAAGGCCCAGNGGGCTTCCAGACCCTTCCAGAAAGGCCCCGAAGCTGCTCGGTCAGGCCGGCCGGCCTGACCAAGCATGCGCAAGCCTAGGAGGTCGTACAGGGGGCACCAGATGTACCAGCTCCCACTGCGCATGCCCCATCTTGGGGTTACCCAAAGGGCACCATTATTTCTAATGGAGTCCCTTATCCCCAATTCCTAACCTCCTACAGGTCCTTTCCAACCTCAACTGTTCTGTGATTCTCTGATTCAATGTGCATGCTAGGTAAGTGGATTGAAAACTGGCTCAATGACTGGTCTCAAAGGACCATGGTAAGTGGCACTGAATTCAGTTGGTGGCCAGCCACAAGAAGTGTGGCCCAGCGTTTGATCCTGGGGACAGCAGAGTTTAACATATTCATTACTAACCTGGACAACAAGATAGAGAGCAGCCTTAGCAGATCTGCAGAGAAAAAAAAAACAAAACAGGGAGGAGTGTTTGTTACATCCAGGGGTTGTGAATTCCAGGAGGGAATTCAGCCTCTCCTCATATGAGGTGCAAAGCCACTGACTACCTTTTGCCAGATTTGCTCCAGAACGTCTATAGACAAAGAGCAGTAGTCACAAATTGAAATACAGGAATTTCCACTTGCACATAAAAAAAAATAACTATTTTACAGAGAGGGTAGTTGAACATTGGAGCAGGATTGCAGGATTGCCTAGAGAGGTTGACATCTCTAATCCCGAGATGCTCAACACTCAAGGACAGGAAAAAGACTTGCACGAAAAGATGCTCATATATATCTTATAAGGGGAGAGGGTTACAGTTGGACTTGATGATCTCAAAGGTCTTTTCCAACCATAATGATTCTATTATTCTACATGTCCATGAGCAACCTGCTGTCCCTGCTTTGAGCAGCGCACCCAAGAACACAATGTGGTAAAGAGACCACATCCATTTTTGAATCTTGCTTCTCCTCCTTTGTGTTATGACCTCAGGGTTGAATTGAGTTGGTTGCTCTCTTTGCCCATACCTCAAAGACAGCCTGCAGGAGAAGGGAGACTGCAAAAACTCAGTGAACTCAGAGTACAATAACATTGTGTTTTACAAATCATACAAACTTTCTTCATTTTTATAACTTTGCAAATTATGCTTTCATTTTTAATAACGAAAATAAATCTTATAAAGTCCCATAAAACATAGGTCAAGAGAATGAATTCCCTTTATGCAGAGAAATGCACAAAAGCCCATCTGTCTTTCACCTATAAAGAGAGAGAGAATGGACAACTGGGTATCACATGATGACATGTTGGCTATGTTCTTTATTGTGGCTTTTAGAGTACATCCCTCACTTGTTATACCAAAAGCTATTTCAAATCAGTCTCCTCAAAACCCGTGACCGCAGTTTAAAAGTATGTCTGAGTTCCTGGTATCATTCAGAGATGTCTGCTAGTCCAGGAACCATTACAAAAAAAAAAAAAATGTCTGTCATCCAGTGACAATAAGTAATAACAAAATTAGCTATTTTTTAGGAGAACTTTGGATGCACTCTGTGTCTGTCTCACATCGCCTATGTCCAAAGTATTCAAAAGACTCTAATAGATATGTTCTGGTTTTACGTGACCATCTTTCAACCTGCCAAGTGTGCAGCAATGGTTTTATGTAGGATTTTTTAAAACACATAATAAGGTGTTTTAATCACAGAACACATTAAGTTATAATGGGGTTACAGTCCTGTAAGCAAAGAGAGGGAGGAAGCATCCTCTTTTAGATTCTTGAGAAGCAATTTCAAGGCTGCTTCTGAAGGACAGCATCTACAGAGAAAAGCATCTAGTAAGAAGAAGATCCCTTGGAGTAGAATATCTCTGAAATGTCCACTGAGATAACTGCAATTTCATGCTGTTGTTTATTTGCTTCTGTTTCTCCTCTCTCCCATGGGAAGGTCTTAAGGAATCAAAGAAATGTTAGCATTTTAGCAATGATGTTTTAAGTCCAGATGTCCTAATCATCTAAATTCAACAGTTTTTCTTGAGATATATAAAATGTAAGTCTGAGTGCTTTATATGGCATTGCAGAGGACAATGTGTATATAAAAAAATAGCCTCTGCTGAACTGAATTATGTTTCTCCTGCACATCCAAAATCCATTGCTGCTGGCAGCCCTGTATTTTTGTTTGTTTGTTTTTCCATTTTGCTTATCAGGTGCTTTTGGGAACAACACAACTGCAGTTTCAGCTCTAGTTGAATTTACAGTCACAAAACCTCACAAAAAGAGTTTTTCTTTTTTTTCTGCCTTCCCTGATATAATGTGCCCATTTACAAAACTAGATTCGCTCTTAGTCTTATGATTATGTCTCTGGAATAAAAGAAGGCTTTTCTTATTATATTCTATCATCTGGAACAGTTCTTAGAACATCTTCTTATATATTATTTATTTTCTCCATCAATTCTTTCACATACCTTGTCCAAAAACTGGTTCTTCCGTGCTCTGAGGTATTGCACATTGTAACTGATACTGCAACTCTGACAGTCAAAATTCATATAAACAAACAGCAAAGTTTCCAAACAAGTGAGGGATTATTTGAGATGCACTTACCAGTTTTCCAAGACTGAGTAGCTCCATAAACTTCTTCCTTGAGGATTTGTCTTGAATAACCCATCATTTTCCGCATCATTAGCATCACTCATGGATGGCAACTATCTGGCTGTCTTGGGAATGTGGTCTCCTTCCTGCCACCATGCCTCAGATTTTCACATCCTTTCATATACTGCTCTTCACAGCTGTGGAGGCAGGAAAGTCCCAACCGATAAGCAATGCTCTTGTCTTATATTGAAACTCAATGTTTAGGTGCAATCAAATGGGAGCTGAACTAGGACAATTTTAATTATAGCCAAAATAGGAGCAGAACTTGTGCTGAAATGGATGCCTTACAGGTCTAGTTACTTACACTCAGCACTTCTAACACTGGAAAATGCTAGAATGCTCTTTTAGATGGAGAAAAAGAGAACATATGACAAGCAGAATATGTAACTTATCAAGGCTTGGTCTCATGGCTCACACTTTCCATCTTTGCTACCGACTGTTTTGATTTTAATAACAAACTTCTTTCCTGACTGTGAGAGTGACAGAGCATTTGAACAGATGCCCAAAGAGCTTGCGGAGGCTCCTTCCTTTTCCAGGTAGTACTGTCTGGACACAGTCCTGACGGCAATGTGCTCTAGGTGACGCTGCTTGAGCAGTGGCTGTCTAATCTCCAGGGGTTCCTTCCAACCTCAACCGTTCTCTCATTCAGTGATTCTGTGATCATGCGCACTCTCAGGAACTATTGTGACAGGGAAGATCAAGAGGTGTATATTTGGCCCATCATTTTCCTGCCCAAATCTCCTTCCTTACATGGAGTCTCCACAGAGAGAGAGAGAGCGCTGATGGGTGCAGGGCCTTTTGAGAAATAAAACATTTGGTGTCTCATCCCTGTTGGCCTTCCCTGCACAGCCAGCTATGGGAGTCTGGCACTGCCAGGCAAAGGGCATGGCCTGCACATGGCCTTGGCCATGATGGGTCTTTGGTGTCATTGACGTTGTGCTGCCAGGGGCGCTTTGGGCTTTTCCTTGCAGTGCTGCGAAGTGTCGGTGTTTGGGTGACCATAGTGTCAGCACAGCACTGGGGTGTCACCACCCCCAGGGGTCCCACCATGACATCATCACATCGCAGCCCCAGGCCCTGGGGTGTTGGCAGGCCCAGGGTTGTCACCATGATGTTGCTATCGCATCACAGTCCTGGGCCTGGAATGTCACCAGGCCCAGGAATGTTGCCATGACGCAGCCATCTCACTATGACGTCACAATTCCAGCCCCTTATAAAGGTTGCACTGGGGCAGCCTCGGGTGTCTCTTTGTCCTTGAGCGAGCGGGTTTGCGAGCGAGCGGACAGAGAGCTGTTTGTAGGAGGGAGGAGCGAGGCAGCGGGGTAAGAGCTGGCCCCTGGGCTCCCTCTGTCTCTCTCCCCCTCACATCTCTCCCTGTCCTCAATGGCATCCCCAGAGCCACCAACCGCTGCTGGGATTGAGAGCAGGATCTCTCAATCAATGTGCTGCTGCTTGGGCTGTAGCCAGGCATAGCTGTCCCTTCTTCGAGATCCCCTTCAAGGATGAGGGGTTCTGGTGCCACCATGGGAAACCCAACCTGTCAGCGGGCACTGTGGAGGGCATATGGAGTGAGTGCATGGCGCCCTTCTCTTTCCAGATTTCTTCTCGTGGCCTTTGCTGCTCTTGGTCTGGCAGATTGCCGGATTTCTTTTCCAGCGCGGACACTGCTGCTGAGGGTGAGCCCCACAGCAGAAGGGCCGGGGTCGGGAGGGAGGAGCAGCCAATAGGAAGGGAGCTGCTGAGCAGGACTGTGGCTGCTGCCCGGGCTGGGGCTGGCAGGAGTTACCAGGGCACTATCAGGGGGCACCACCATGAGCTGCTCCATGTTTTCTTTGCCTTCTGATAACAGGACTTGGGCACAGAGTTCGCACACGGCTGCGTGCCGAGGCCCTTGGGCCTTGGCAACATGGAGCCTCGTGCGCGAGCCGTGTGCGAGCTCGTTGCACTGAGCCTCGTGCTCTGCTGCGTGCTCGGGATCCCGGGGGCGTGCTGTGTCCTGACGACCTTCACCCTGGTCGTCACGTTAGTGCCAGGTTTGAGGCTGCGCTGGCCCCAGGTAGGTGTGCAGGGTGCACAGGCTGCCTCCCGCGCGCGCTCTCCCTCCCTCCATCCCCATGCAGCCCTGCCCAGTGCCAGCCCTGGGCGCCCCAGGACTGATCCCCACTAACTTGGTGCTCTCCCTGGGCCTCTGCAGGGTCCCGTGGGTGCTCCTGGCAGCCTTGGCAGCCTGGGCAGCATGGAGGAGCCCCGAGGTGAGTGGCCCTGTCTCCGAGTGCAACCACGGTAGCGGCTCCCTGTCAACAGCCCCACTGCTGGTGCACACCCCGCTGCCAGCCAGGGCTGCACAGGGGCTGCCCCATGGTGCTCACGGCCTCTCGTCCTCCTCTCCCGCAGGCTCCTCACTTCCCACGGTGTTCCTTGAGGAGCTGGCAGGGTAAGTGGAGCACCAAGGCATCCTGCTGGGGCATAACGGGCCCCAGGCTCTGTCCTCACCTCCCTTCTCCCTCCCAGGTGCCCAGGCACTGGTGGCGAGGGGGCTGGAGAGCCTCAGGGCGCATCCCCGCCTTGCCGTCGCCATCGCGTGCACTTTGGGGACAACCAGATGGTGCTCCTGGGGGAGGGCGAGGAGCACGAGCTCCTCAATTTCCTCCCCCGGAAACCCCATCTGGACTGGCCCCCCCACATGGTGCCCAAGTCCATCCTAGTGCCCACCTCGGCACCCATCCTGCTGGCACCTCGGGCTCCGTCACCGCCTGAGTCGACCAGCAGCTCCGGCAGCGAGGAGCCCTCGGGAGCACCAGGCCTGCGTCGCTGGGGCACCATGGAGCTCTGGTCCCCCGACGATGAGGCTCCATCTCCTCCTGCAGCCGGCACTGGCTGGAGAGCGGCGCTGGGCTCCCTGCTCTGCCCCGGATGCTCCTGCGGGGGCTTCCGGGCGCTGAGCAGGGGGCTCCGAAGATGCGCCGCAGCCCTCCGGAGGAGACGCGGGCGCCGCCGGGCCAGGCAGACCACCAGCGGGCCGCTGTAAGGCTCAGCCCCTGCGCAGGGGCTGTGCTGAGCAGCGCCCGCGGAGCCTGGCGCCCCTGTCCCCTTGGGGTGGTGCAAAAAACATCTGTGCGCTGCCCCAAGGGACTCGAGGCCACCATCATCTGGGAGAGGAGCAGCAGAACACCAGCGCCTCTCCCTGGGCCTCTCCCCTCCCCTTCACCAGACAGACAGGCAGGCAGGGACCACCAGGACAGAGCTGCAGGAAGTCCTGCTTTGGACCCTGCTCCTGGCAGCAGCAACACCTCCCTGAGCACTGTCTTCCCTAGCAACATCCTCAGGGAAAGCGGAGGAGACGAGCAGGCGCGAGGTGGCCTGAGAAGCGGCAGAACGGCCAAGCTCAGCCTTGTGCTCAGGGAGAGGCTTGGGGAGGCCTGTGGCTAGAGGTGCCTCCCCAGCTCCTGCTGCCTCTGGTCTAGTTAAACTTGATCGAGCCGATGAGGCAGGAGGAGCCGCTACGGGACACGGGAGAGCTGCACACCGGGGCAGAGACTCCACTAATCAGCCCCGCACTGAGCGCAGTGTCACTCTCGCCTCTGCTCACTGCAATAAACATGCAATAAACATCTGCATTGCGCAGTGGGAATCAAGAGTAATTCTTCTTCCCTCGTCTCACCCTCCTGTCGATCACAGCAGTCCCATGGGCAGGATCTCTAGGGGTGCATGAAGAGTGAGAGCTTTTGGGTCAGGATTAAAGGGCCGGCAAACATGGCAGACACTCTAGTGAGTGTTCACTGAAGGCCGCCTGACCAGGAAGAGGAAGTCGATGAGGCTTCTACAGGCAGACAGAAGTAGCCTGGTGATCACAGCACCTGCTTCTCCTGGGGGAATCCAGTTAACATAACAGCCACTCTTATAGTAGAAGAATTTGCAATCCCCTTTTTTTCTGGGAAACTGCAGAGAAAGATTTTTGCCATACTGAGCAGCTCTTATGAGGCCCAGCGATCCCTGCTGTGGAGCAGCAACACATGATCTATAGGCTAAGGGGGGCTTGATGAGGAGTGCTGAAATGGACATTGTGCTGGCCCACAAACGTTAAGGAAACTGAAAACTGAACACGTGCCTCGGAAACATCAGGCAAACCCCAAAATTGTTTGCTTCAAAAATTGTTTATTCTAATGTATATCTGATAAAATGCAGAGATATGACAAGGAAAGTTAATGCACATTTGGAACGCAACTGCTTGGATGCAGTCCTGTGCCACGTGCTCTAGGTGGCCCTGCGTGTGCAGGGTGGTTGGACTAGATGACCTCTAGAGGTCCCTTCCAACCTTAGGCATTCTATGATTCTATGATTTACTTTGAAGTAAAGAAAGATGGATACCTTGGCATTTAAACCAGAGATGATAAATGAACAAAATAACATCTGTTTCCACTGGAAACTATTTTGTTTCCAAAATAATTTTTTTTTGAAACTATTAACTATTTTGTGATTTTTATTTTCTGGAATTTTCATCATTATATTTTGGGAGGAAAAGCTAAATTGCAACAATGAATACTTTCTTTTTTTTTTAGTGTGAACAAAAATTCACCTTGATTTTGTTGTTATAAAAACATGAGACTTTACAGGTAACTGGCATGTGAAGACTTTTTACTGTAACTGAAAATGCTTCCAATTGATTTCAGGAAGCACTAGCTAAGACTTACATTTTCAAATATTACTGAAGTTTGCAGATACTGAGCTTCTCGTTTTTTTTGTTAGGTGAAAAAAATAAAGCAAACACATATGTGTGTGTGTATATGTGTGTGTGTATAGTGTGTTTGTGTTGATTTTTTTCACCTAACAAAATTTCCAAGGAATGTCACCTTTTTAGATCAGCTACAAATTATTACAATTAGTTGCTGTTGAAATCACAAGAATACATAGGATATTAAGTAGCAGTCTAGGAACTCCTTGTCCTAAATGTTTCACAAACAAATCCCCAAACAGATGGTTCTTGCTCCAAGATATGTAATTGTAGGGTTTTTTTTTTTTTTTTCGTTATATATACATAGAAATCATATATACATATATATAAACATATAGTTGGTTTTGTTTTCCCCAAATCTTGGCAGCATTACTTTGAAGTGTGTCACTCTCTGTCTATTCATATGTAGACAGAAATAAAGGTATAGCAAGGCACTGACATCTTCAGTTTTCACAGACCTCCCAAATTGGTTCCTCCCTGTTGAATGAGATCCCATCCACCATATGATAGGGATATGGAGGGTTCTGTGAAAGGCAGAAGAGTTTTGTTTTCTGGGCAGGACATGAGGAATATGCTTTCTAGAATGATGCTTTAAGGAAGAGGTTTTCAGGATCTAAAATTGTAACTACAGTAAGATATACATGCACACATATAAAAGAAACTAAACCAGAATTTCTTTTTCCTAGCTGGTCCTTTCATTCTCAGGTCTAGGTGAGTCTGAGCAAAACAGACCAATTCACTGGGTCCAGGGTTGGAAGAATTCCCAGAAGTGGTGACTGTGCCAGTGGCCCTGCTGCAAATAAATGGGATCGAGCGCTACAGAGGCTGGATGAGAGGAGCCAGATGGGAGTTCCTATGTGTGGTATTCTGCTTGCTTCTGCCAAGGTTGTCAATTAAAATCTGGAGACTTGAAGAGTAAGAGGAGGTGAGAAAAAAAATATGCTTTTTGTTGTTGTTGTTGTTTCTTTCTTTCTTCGCCCCTCCTCCCGGTGAGTCTGATTTCTGACTTAATTTTACAAGGAAAATATTTCCTTACCTGTCAATTTTGCCTTTTGCTCTGAGGATGATTTCTTTTTCATTTTCTTTTTTTCTTCTTTTTTTCCTTAAAACCTTTTCAAGTTAGAGGATTTGGCTGTATTTTAATGGCAGGTTACTTTCTGGAGGAAAGCCATCCTTCTGACCAGCAAAACATATCTACTATCTCAGGAAAACAACAACAACAACAATGAAAACAAAAGCAATCAATAAACAAACCAACAAAAAAAACCCCACAATTTCATAAAAGTAAACCAAAAAGAGCACAGGAAAGCCCCTTCTATTGCAAAATTTCAACAGGCCCTCTGTGGCTTGGAAAATGCTATCATATTTTCCTCTCTTTGATGTCCATAGCAGCCAGTGCAATCATTTATCAGGTCTCAGCTGCTTCCTTAGCTGAAGTGCTTGGGGCTTTTAGTTCAGTCCTCTCTCATTCCTTTGGCTTCTGTTTTTATAGCCTTAAATACCCTAACAGGACAGAGAAGAGGTACTCCAGTGTTTATCCTTCAACTAGTAACCTATTGCAGACATCAAGCCCAAAAGCAAATCTGGAGATGTAGAAACTCTACATAAAAGGAAAGCAAAGAAAATGTTTATATAAATGCTGTTAAAATTGCATTTTGTGCAGCTCTTATCTCTGTTTATAACGCATGAAGAAGTAGACTCTAATAACACCTAGGCATCAATTCCGACCCACTAAAGCAGTAAATTCTGCTTTAAGACTCCCACTGCTCCATCAGCTCAGCCCTGTTACGCACAACCGTTATGAAGGCTCTTTGTTAGATGATTAGCTGGCATACTTGACAGCATCCCCCAGATCAAAATTACATGAATTAAACACAGCTTTTTTTTTGTTTGTTTTGTGCTCCTTTTCTTCCCAGTGGGACTCTCTTAATCTTCTTCTTGAAAATGAATTTGTTGGTAATAAGACACAACTACAGGGGATGCCTGAGTCCGTTCCAACACGATCAGTGTTCATTTGTTAAAGGAGACTAACAGAAAATCACCTAGACCAAATGGATCATCCCCCCCTTTTTTTTTTCTTTTTTTTTTTTTGAAAGAGGTGTCAGTCTTTAGTTGACATTAATGGTTTGTAATCTCATGCACACACGTTGGATGAAGTAAACGCAGGTGATCATATTTGAAAAACAGCATGCAAAAAATGAGCATGTAAAAAGTAAATATAAATCTAAATCTGACTTAGAAGTAAGTCAGATTTACTGCACTCAGACTGCATCTGAGTTCAAAGATACCGTCTAAATCTGGTATGAGGGCTCTTCTAACACTATCTTATCATATGTACGAGTTTCGGCTTGCACTTTGCAAAAAGATTTACAGAATTTAGCCGTTCATTTTCCTAGAAAGTTCACGAGTGCCAGTGCAGCAGGCTGCTTTGAGAATCTTAGCTTGTATCTCTCCAATGTCTGTAGAAATGATTTCTGGCTTTGCAGCATAAGTGGCTTATAGAAGGTTGCTAAATTCATAAATACACAACTAAATACTTTATCCCCAATCTGATGGAATTACCTGCTAGACCAGGAGGTCCTGAATAAAAGTTGGATGCTTTACATCATGCTGTGGTTTGTACAGGGGAAGGAAAAAGAGTGAAGATATTGCTAATCCTCCTCTCAAAGCAGCAATGATAGAATAGCATTTTATTGCCTTGGAATGCAGAACAATCACTTTTGTATTTCTGGTTAAAAGTATAATTTAGACAAAAAATATTTTAAAACCTTTAAAATGTTTCAGGAGTATTCAAATAAAAGCAAACCAAATAAATCCTCCTCATCATATGTCCCTGCTTGAGCAGGAGGGTTGCACTAGATGATCTCTAGAGGTCCCTTCCAACCTCAACCATTCTGTGATTCTGTGATTTCTTAGAGCCCAGTTGTCTACAAGTGCAAAATTCACAGCTATATAAGATGCAAATCAAAGCTTTTTCATATAGCATACGCTTTCCTAAATATTTCTTAAATCTAGCCATTAAAACATACTTCAAACACATTTACTTAAAAAAAAAGAAAACAACAGTTAGATGATTTAGTATTAATGAAGATCCATGAAACTCTTTTCATCAGTGCTGCTCGTTCGTCATGTAACATTTAGTTTTGACCCATAATTCAACATCCCTCCAGAAAAGAACCTTTGTCTTTGAAAGACATAACCATCCATTTCAACTTCCAAGGTGGCAGCCGCAGCCATACTGAGCTCTTATTTAATGTCAGTTGATTATCAGGTCTCTCTATCGCTTCCCCTTTCTATACTCTTAAATGTATCATAGATTAGTGTTCCTCTCTCCCTTATCCTCTTCCCATTTGCTTCCCTTATAATTGTGTACAAGTGCTGTTTATCCTCCATAGTAAAAGAAAAAAGAAGAAAATGTAGAGAAAAACTCTCCAGCCTTTGCAATCATAATGTGGGGAACTGCCCTAGGCACACACACAATACATGTGCAGTGCAGCAAAGTTTGTTCATCCTTTTTCCTTATCTCAGTGCCAGCACACAATATTCTAACAAAGCATTTGCTGGTGTGTGGTAGGTAGCTGGCCTGATGTTTGACTAAATATTGCTTTGGTAATGCTGGAAACTCCTCAGAAATAAACAGTTAGCTGCTAACTGAAACAAGCTCCCCAGGAAACCCGTAAGAAACAAACACATTACAAATGCCTTCAAACTGGTTGTTTTTTGGTTGTTGTTCTTTTTGCTTTGTTTTGTTTTGTTTTGTTTTTCTACATCTCATTTGTTATCATGTGTATCACTTCTGGCTATGGAGAATAATCATCAGCTGCTACAAAATACCTTCCTTCCTTTTGGTTGATGTTTCTGTATCTATCCTTCTCCAAGTCTTTGACATTCATTTTCATGGGTGATATGGAATGTCTTTTGACAAGTCTAATAGTTATTTTTGGTGTTATGATTACTGTACAGTTCCATGTCTTTATATTAAGATGAAGGACACGAATAGCTTCTCACAATCTCATTAATCTTCCTCTCCTTTTGTGCTAATGGTGTGATTCCATTAGTGCCTTTTCCCCCTAGGAGACAACTGTTCTGTACAAAGAGCTTCAGCTCCCTAAATAAGAAAGATCTGAGGTTTTTTTTTGGTTATTTGACGTAACCATTTCCAAGCTTCATAATTATTACCAAATGGTATCTTTTTTCTGGAGCTATTATTTGTTCCAGGAAAGACATAAAAATCTCCGTTTACTTCATCATACAACTCTTTTCTGGAAAATGCACTGAGAACATGACTTTTTTTCCCCAAGAAATACCAGAAAATCTATTCTTTATTTTTCTGTATCTTTTACAGCAGTTGTATAAAAACACATTTTAAGGTTCTTTGCCTGTGTGTTGTAAAATCTTTATCTTCTCATCAAACTGTAAACTCTGTGTTGTCATATGCCATATGTCACTATTTTATATTTATCCTGTTGACTTCTACTATGATACTTTTGTCACACAAAGAAATGACTGAAAAAAACCAGTGAAATGCCACCACGATCATACTTCCTGAGTAACCAGCAAATTTATTACTTTATATTTAGGAACATTATCCTACTTGTCCTGACAAGAGGCAAGGAATTTCACCTTGCTGTATGAAGGACATTCTTCTAGATTCTCCAGTGCTACAGATGAGAAGTAGGCAATGTCTTGTAATATTCTGTATTTATCTGTGAGCAAGAAGACATATGCTAAAGTATAGAGAGTCATGATGAAGGACTACAGAAAGGTTTTGTTTCACTAACAGTATATAGTGAGCTTTTATGGTAGAAAAAATCACAAATGCATATTTTAATGCTTGTTCTGAAAAGTTTTGCAAGTATGACTTTGAAACATCAACAGATATACATGTCAGTGCCTAAAAGATGTCACAAAGGCAGTATGACAAAATTTAGTGTTCTGTCTTATTGCAAATGCAGGAATCCTTTTCTTTTTATACACCTATACCACCTTTTTTTTTGAGCAAGAAAGCATTTTTCTCAGGCAAAAGCACTTTATTCTTATTTTTAGCTTCAAGTCTATGCTAGGATTTCTTTCCCAAGTAATATCATTCCACCAGAGCACAGTCCTATCTGTCTAAGTAAATGGATGCAAACTACTCATTATCTACTAAATCCTTCTTAAAGCCAGCAAATTACCTATGCTCATCTTGAGCTGCATAAAGGCTAATTCCTCCATATAAATGAACAATAATTCTTGGTAAAAGAATGAATCTAAACCATTCACAGGGTTGGGCAGCTTTGAGTTTTTTAGGGATCTTTGTTTTGTTTTGCTTGTTTATTTATTTGTTTTTTAGCAGCCCATCTTGCTTTATCCTGTCAGTGTATAAATAATGTGTGCCATCATCAGAGAATTCAATGGCCAAGCACTGGAAACAATATGAAACTTTCAAATAAAAGGAAAGTGAAAAGGAAGGAGAGGGGATAGAATGAAGGAGAAAGGGGTGGAAGGAAGGAAGGAAGGAAGGAAGGAAGGAAGGAAGGAAGGAAGGAAGGAAGGAAGGAAGGTTGCTTAACATATGTGGTAGAACCAGTTACTCATTCTACCACCATATTTTATGGAAACATCAGGCGGTAAGTTGTATAGTTGTGAAATGTGACCTTGTTCATGGGAATGGTAACGTCTTTTTTGAGCACCTGGGACTGAAACAGATGAATTCACATGCATGTTAGTTGAATAAAAAAAAAAAATGTGTATATAACCATAAACCTGTGTAAAGAAAGAGACTCACAGCAAATGGAAGTATTTGTTCTTTGTCTTTCAGTTACTTTTAGTATTTCACAATGCACCTCCAGGTATGCAAGTGTAACTATATCTTGTGCTGGGTTGATAGCTTATGCCTTATGTTATATTATCTCATGCTAATTTTCGTCTGATCTCATGCTAATTTTCGTCTGATATTTTTCACAAAACTGTTCTTGCAATACTAATAAAAAATGCTTCTTTAGACACTGGAGTCAGTTTGCAAACAGTACACAATCAAGAAAATAAATGAAAGAAAGGTGAAATATCCAAGAAATTATTCACAAAGAATAATTGAGTCAATTCTTGTCAAACAGGATTAAGTAAAAGCCAGGAGGAAAGGCTAATCTAATGGTTAAGGAAGTGATGTGTGATTTAATTCCTACCTCTGCCAAAGGTGTCCTCCCTGCCCTCATTTAACCATAGACAATTTAATTTCTCTGTTTTCCAGATTGGAAAATGGGGGTATGATGCTACTCCTCCTGCCTCTTCACATTTTCAGGTCCTTGGTGTTATATCTTGCCTGTTTTTGCTTGAGGCTTTGAGGTTTAATTTAAAGAAACAATTCTGCCAGTGTGATTTGCACTTTGAGACAGGTCTGCTACATCTGGACCACAGTTTGGAGGTGTCTCCCACCCTGTGCGTGCCGTGTATGCGACTTCTTACAGGAAAATCCCGGAGGCAATGTTTGACTCCCATAGCCACTGCATAAGAAGAAGCTTTTTATGATATACTACTTTTAGACTTTTTTTTTATTATTATTTCTTTCTCTGATGATTTTATGTGTATAACTGTATTCAAGTAATTTGTGATCTTCCTTATTTACTTTCAACATATTATTAAAAATCTGCCAAGGTGTTCTTATTTTCCTTTAAGAAAGAGGGAAAGAATGAATGGTCAGGGATGGGGAAGAGAAATAGAAATGAAAATGGAAATGTAATGAAAAGGCAAAGGGAAAGCAGAGGGAAGAAAAGGAATCCTATAGGACAGCAATAATTCAGGTATTTTACTGTTTCATCTGACATGAAAAACACTTAAAGATGACACTTAGAAAGATATGAAAGACATTTAGAAATATATCTAAGAAATGCCCAGCCTAGATTAAAAAAAAATTATTTGTCAAAAGACAATATATTTTCATGACAAGACATCAGTGAAGCTGAAATTACTAACATAATTTTCATCCTTTTTAGTAAAAACTTGAATTCTATGAGTAGGCACTGAGCTTGTGTGTTTTTATATTTTCTTTCTATATTTTATGTTTAAAATCTCTAATCATATATATAAAAGCTTTTGTTTTGGGGCTTATTCTGTCACTTTCCTTGTGTGTAGGGCTGCCCCCTCCCTCCTCGGTATATGAAATGCCCACAGTTTCACTTTGTTTTAAAAGATACATAACTTCTTGCAATCTAAGACAGCTAAAATAAAATGAGAGTAGAAGGAAGTCTAATTCTGACTGGGCTCTCTAAGGGCTAATAATTACTTTACATTTAATTACAATTACCTGAAACCACTGGGTGAAGAGGGTTGTGAGGACACTTGTGCATTCTATTTGACAGCATTGCACTACAGGACACTCTGGCAATAAACAGGTTTATTCCGATTCTCAGGCGGTCTAAGTTACATCTTCAATGAAAATGCAGTTCACACAGATTTTTAGGCTGGTTTCCTAAGGAGAAAATGCCAGTGCTGTGTGACTGTCAGTCTTCACTTTACATCTTCAGCTTTGCTCCACAGTAGAGAGAACTCACCAGAAAGCATGATAACACAAACTCCAATTTTCAACAAAAGTCTATTAGACTCAGAATAAACTCAAACCACAGGATCCCAAGTCTTGTAAAACTCTGCTGCCAACAGAGCTCATGGTTTAAAATTGCATCAGCCTTTCAGAGCCAACCTTGCCAGAGCTGAGCAGGAGCCCTATTTTATAGGGCAGATGCAACCAGAAGGCACAGCAGTCATTAGGAATTAGGACAAACCATTAGTTGAACTACAGGAATAATGCATCTGAAGGGCACAGGATACTGCCTATTGCACCATTTTACCTTATAATTGCAAATAGAAAAAAAAAATAAATAAATACAATAGCAAATGAATCTGCTGTCATGGTGCCAAAAAGCTTTTCCACTCAGTAAGCAGCAGCTTGCCCCATGAGCGTTGTTTTCCAATCCACCTGAAAACAGAAGAACACAGTGAAGATCAGATATGTTTACTGTAGAAGATACATGCCTAGTTCTTCTACAACCTGATAATTTTATCCTCAAAGAGCATGGAAAACCTAATCTCTGTTGTCCTCCTAAATTCAATTCATCCTTAAACTGGAAAACCTGAAGGGAGAAATAGTCACAAGAATAACTGTTGGGAAAGTCATGATTGTACGGATAAAGCAGGTTCCTCCTGCTAGCTGAAGAACCCAAAGAGGCTTTGCTTTCTGTTTCCTCTGCTGCACAGGTTGCGTATCTTCTTAGGTGGAAACAGACTCTTCTACCTCTCTGCTCTCATTTGCCTCCAGGAACCTCGCATTGCTTCATAGAGATACATCAAAATCGTTCAGATCTGAATGTCCTCCATCACACACTGCTTATATATGTAACCGCATTTTTTTTCCCCAAATGTAATTGTTTGTCCATTCCATGCAGTGACAACCTCTTATCTCATCCTGCTTCCCCCACCCCCCTCTCTCATGAGTTTAGATGGACTTGCTGGAAGCAAGAAAAAATGTATCTTTATATTCTTATTTATTTAAGAACATTGTTGCAGTTCAAAAGGGGAGGGCTAATTTGATAAGAGATGAATCCCTTTGCATTCCAGGTGATCCTCTGAGGTTAGAGGGATTCAGAAGCTAGAGGGTTAGATCTCTTAATAGGGATACTAAATAATGTGATAACGACAGGCCTGACTCTGGCATGCGTGTCGGATTCACAAACAACTGTTGACCGTAGATCCGATTGCCTTCCTAGGAGCAAATCAAGTTCCCAGATAGTGTGATCAACTATAGACCCAACTCCGGCAGTACTGGATTCATGAACAGTCTGTCGATTGTAGGTCTGATTGCCTTCAAAACAAGGAGTTGAGTTCATGAATAGTATGTTTTATTCAAATGCAACATTTACAAAGCAGGTTTCAGACTTCAGGACAAGAAGTTCGCTACTATCATGGGGTTTTTAGCTAGCTCTCATGTACAAATGCGCAATCATCACTCACCCAGGAAGACGGGAGAGGGCTCTCAGTCTCAAGTCTCCTCAGGCAGCATCTTGACCTGAGGGCAGAAAAGGGGTTCAGCTTGTCGACTGATCCAGAGGTTGCAAGATCGCAATTTTACAGGAGCATTCCCTGAAACATCTTCCCTCCTTAGCTTATCTTTTTTCTTTCTTTCTTTTTTTTTTTTCTTTTACATTTAGGAGGATCTTGAGTGACTGTAGTCATACTTACTTCTGTTATTGATTAGTGAAAAATCTCTGACTTTCATTTAAAGGTATAGTTAATCAAAAATCTAGACAGCATGCTCAGTGAGGAGTGGTTGTACCTTGGGAGGCAGGTAACTTATGGGATGGAGATGTGCATTGGTGTTTTAATAAGATTATAATGAGTGAGGTTTAAGCAAAGTTAATCTGAAATGAATGATTTGCCCTTCTCTGTTCCTTCTCTTTGCAGCTGCTAGCAGGGCAGATTGTGCTGCCTAGGGAATGATGGAGGGGCAGCAAACATCCTGGAAGCGGCAACTGTGTATCAACCCACACAATCTTCTGTAATGGCATAACTTCTGTCAGACCCTAGTTTTTCTTTAAATAAGTTCCCCCTTTTCAAGCAATTCTTCCACAACATTCGCTTCAAATTCAAGACCTACATTGGTAACTCTGTTTCAAAGGCAGTATACTACCCTTCTGGGTTTATGCAGCTTATTCTTCCTAAATTCTTACCCTCTCTATACAACCCTGAGCCTTGGCATGACTCCCTCTGTGTTGTTTTCTTCCTTGAGTTTGGCAAATTTTTAGTGGGGGGAGAGTTTTCCTTCAGAGTTGATTAGAAACTTTTTAATATTGTTTTAATATCCTTATGTGTTGAATACTCTATGACTGAGTCAAGTAATCAGAGTAGAGAAAGAAAAATTAAAAATTAGGTTAATTAATAGTATTAGTAAAAAACCAAAGCCATATAGTTGTTAAAATTAGTGGATTGAAAGTAAGATGAAAAGGAGGAGTTCTATAAAAAGACATATTCTTCTTGTCTGTTTGAAAGCTTCCAGTTTGCACCATCTTCTTTGCTTTTTGTGGTGGCTCTTATGCGCTTCAGAACTGACGTGGTGAAAGAACCTTCCCATAAATAACTTCTGAGCAAGAGAGGTCATGGAAAATCTCTTAATGGAAAAAAAAAAACACCCTGACATCTGTTGGACAAATAGGATTGAAATCAACTCAAAATCTACTGCTAGATAAGCCTAGAAAACATTAGGCCTGATCAAGTGGGAGGTTATTATAATCAGAAGTGTCAAAAGCAGCACTCAGATCAGACAACATTAAAACACTCCAACAGTCAAAGTTGAAATGCATTAATAAACCATTACAAAAATGTAGGTGAGAACTCTGTGAGCTGGGAATGAATAAAAGCCAAGCTGGATTTCTCAGAAAAGCTCTTCTCCAGTAAGCAGTGAATGACCTCAGCAGGCAGATGATTTTTACCTTCAAGATTCAAGGTTGCAGCCAACCCTGCTCACAATTTCACAACCAGTGCGGTCTGCTGGCTCTGTTCCAATCAAAGGTTTCTGCTATGCCTTCTTGTAAGATGAAGGCTAGCTGGGAAACTCAGACTCAAAGCTAAATATATCCGAATTCCAGATGTGCTCTGAGCATCTCTGCTTAGTTCCTCGATTTTATGAGGCTGCCACTGATGTCTCTTTCCATGGGAAAATTCAGTATGAGCTGAACTATGATTATCAGTCACTTCTGTTTTGGTTATTGCTGTTCATTGCAATGACCTGGATATTTTTAGCCTATTAAATGTCAGCAGATACTGTAGAAAAACATGCAGATATATGAAAACACATAAATTGACAGCAACTACAAAGATTTTGTACAGAGAAAGACAAAGACAGACTTTCAACTCATTTTATTTTTTATTTGAAGGTGATTAAATCCTTTTTAAATAAAGTGGACAACAATAACAGAAAATGTCTTGCACTAATTCATTCACTAACAATAAACTTGGAAAAAGAATTAAAAATCTTTTAAGTGCTCTTCAGGCATAAGGTCATGAGTCAAGGCTGCAGACTGTGAATTTCCAAAACATTTTTGTATGTCTTTTTTTAAAGTTTTCCTTGTGCAGTATTTGCCTGCTAAAGGTTGCAATGGTGAGTTTCAGAAGCATTCTGCGAGAATTTTTTTATATATAACTTTTTTGTTACTGTATATTCCATAGAAAGCCTACTACAATTGCATAACATTTCCAAAAGATAGAAGTGATAGCCAAGTGAAACACTGTCATGAGTAAGTAAATCACCCTTAACAACTGTTGCAGTTGTGGGACACTTACAGCATGAAGAATCCAGCAGTACCATTGTCAAAGGATCATTTTCGGCTCAGCATTGCAGCTGGCGTAGGGCAGCTGGTAAAGATGTTATCTGGAGGTTGTTGAAGATCTGACAGTCAAGCCAAGGGAACCAACCTGAGAGGAAACTAACCGGTTAATAATACCTGGATTTAGATTTCATTTCTAGATCTATGAAATGTAAGAAAAGTTTTCTTTACTCATATGGTCTCTGCAAAAGGGGAAAAAACTATCTGAAAATATATTTCCTTAAGTCTCCATGAACACTGAAGTCACTGTACCTTCTCAGAAACAATACAAATACTAAGGACATTTTTACATTATAATCAGGAGTGAGAAAGTATGGTCAGAGAACACCTAGCACACAAATGTCACTTTCTTGTATTGACAGTGTCAGCTATAGACTGATAGCATTTTGAATTCAAAAAGAAAGGGATAAGTCATAGACTGTTCTTCCTGCCCACCTGACAGGCTACTTTTCTATCAAAAAAGCCACTGCAGGGAATTCTTTCTTCATTTGCTGGGATATCTCCAGGTAAGGGGTCTCATCTGCTATGATCAGGTTACACGAGTTTGCCTGAGAGAATATTTGAAAGATTAAAATTAATATTCTCTACCTTGATCTCTGGTACTCATATTTTCAAATTTACTCACATTTTAAAGTAAGGTTTGACAGAGTTTTTTTTTTTATTTCATTGAATTTGAAGTCATGTCAACTGTGGAGCAAAGTATGCTACAGTCATTACAGTTATTGCCTGGCATTTATTTTTGTTCCTTTGAAATGGTAAGAAAGACATCTATCTGCAAGCGATCAGGCTTGATGCTGGAAAGCCAGAGTGAAATTCTTTGAACTTAGTTACTCCCATGATCAGGTAATTTCTTGTGATAGGTTACTTCTTTTTACCTAGTAGCAAGACCCATTTCTCAAAGAATGGACAGATGGGTGTCATAAAAGCTGCTCAGCAGAACCCTCAATGCATTTTTTTGCAATTTCAAAAGTCAGACCAGCTCTGTGTTTGCTTTTAAGCATATACTTAAATTTATGTTTGAATTCATCATCTTTCTTAAAGAATTAAGTTACAACACATGATCTAATTCTATGTTCATATTTTGGTGAATCAACTCACACGGGCCAAATTATGAGAGATGTTAACTGGAGAGTCACTTCTGGTAACAACTGAAGGCACAAGAGTAGGAAGTATCCAGGACCTTTCTACATTTTCATTATCTTTAGAAGGATCTTTAGAATGAATGAATGAATATAATATTATTATTATTATTATTATTATTATCAACAATAATAGCTATTTAAATTCCAAATTTGAGGTTCTAGACGTAATATTTCAGACAATGCACAGCAAAGTAAAAGTAAAATCCTTGTGTTTCACATACATAATGCCAGAAGAATCTCCTCATACCAGCCATGTAAACCTTTACTACTTTTCTTTAATCCATTGCAAATTCTATGACATTACATGCATTAGCCTTTACTTAATTGGTAATTGCAAAATAGTCTCCACAGGAGCCTTTCCTTTAACAGAAGATTTAAAATATTGTCAATAGCAATGGCAGCACTGTAGCTAAAAGAAAGAAGGTTTATCTGATCTTTTCTCTAAAATATTCAGGGTAACAGATGATAAAAAAGAAAAAAAGAAAAGAGAGAAGGGAGAAACCATTATCTCTGTGATTGATACAGGCCCTTTTCTAATTACATCAGCCCTTTCCAGTGGAGACGGGTCATGATACTTATAGATCTGCAGCTACAGGTTTAAGAGTATTTGACAAATAACCATAATTTAAAATACAATTATTAAAAAAGGATAAGATGGATGCTGTACATGTAGAGCAGCAGAGAAAGAATGGATCCTCTCACACAGTTCTGATAGGACAGGATTAAAGTGGGAGCACTGTTTCACCAATATTACAGTTTAAAAAAAAAACCTCCTGATGATAGAATTTAAAAATTGAAATGATTTCTGCAGAAATAACTGAGGTGGATGCAGGTAATACAAATAAGAGCAAAGAGGGGAAGAAAAGTATGTGCAACTCCTTAATGTATGTTATAGTTTACTGAAATGCAAGGTAAGGTTCCTACGCACAGATATCAGTCTGCAGAGTAAATGTAAAATGACAGCAAGCAAAACATATGTTCAAGATCACATACTGAAGCTGAACCAAAAAGGCGGGGAATTTGATGCTTAGAGATGTTGTGATCGCTCGTACTTTGCCTAGAGATTTTTGTGCTCAGAATTTCTGTTAGCAAGAATCTCTCCAAAATCTGAATATGAATGTAGTTAATCACAAAACTCTGTTTCCAATAAAAATGAGAGTAATCTCATTTCTTACAATTCAATCTTTAAATAAAATAAAATAACAACAAAAATATTGAAAAGAAATGAAATGATTCTATAAACCAATAAAAACACTTAACAAGTTCAAACAATCCATGAAACAAATATGGGTGACACAAATGGGAATGTTGTCCGGAAGACAATAGCTGTTTTTTCAGTTTTGGACCCTACTGCTCAAGATGGATGTGGATGTCTGTAACAGTGCAAGAAGTACCAGGGAACTATTTAATCATGAGAATCAGGAAAGACTGAGGTGGTTGGAGCTGCTCAGTTTACGTGTGCAAACACTGGATGGAGATCATATAATGCACTTGAAATGCTTGTTACAAAAAGTTGCTACTGAATAAAGAAAAATTCTGATTTCTGTGTCCATGGTGAATAAAGGGGGAAACAGTATGGTTAAATTGCAGAAGGTGCAATTCAGAATAGACACCAAGAAAGGAATATTTTAGCTAGAAGTGTAGGAAAATGGTTAAACACTGCCTGGGAGTGTTGTGGAGCTCCCTGCAGACATCTTTCTGAGCAAACTGGACAACATCTCTCAGGTATAACATTAAAAAGTTAAGGATAATAAAAACATCAAATAGTATACATTAGAAAAGGTCACATGTTTGCTGTGACTCTTTTTAGAAATGAAGGCCATCCTTAAATCAGAATGCTTTGCGGATTTTCAATTTTTAGAACAAACAGAAATTTTATTTAAAACATGATGTTCAGTTGTTTTAGAAAAGGAATTAACTATCTCTCCCGTTCTTCCCTTTTCCCACACCCTCCTGTCCCTTGGTAGCATTTGGTTATTGATTTTTGTTTGTGCATTCTTTTATTATTCTTTTTTCTTTGTGTGTCTATGTCTTCTTTCCATGCTATGTGCAATCTAATATCCACCATGAAGTAGTTACACAATCTTGGTAAGCCCCAAATCACTGAACACTCAAAGAAAATAATAAAGTGGACTAACCTCACTTATGGACTGTGATATTTTACAGTAAGCTTTTAAGCCACAGTTTGGTGGTGGACAGCTCCTCAAAGCTGGAGGCAGAAATTGGTCCGGATGAAGCTAAAATTCCAATCACTAAACTCTCTGAGTTCAGGTGATGGACAAACTAAATCATCACAGATCAGAAAGAATTCAAGCTATTCCTCAATGGAAAGGAATGCAGCAGAAGAAAGAGGTGCTTCTTTTCTTTTTTTTTTTTTTCCTCCCCAAAAGACCAAAAAAGGGCTTTGAACTACAGGACTTTTTTGATAATTTCACATAATATTCCTTATGTATAACTGCTGGCCTGACATAAGGAAGACCATGCCTTAAACATACATCATCGCTTTCTAAGCAGGATTAGGACTGGTCCTCTTCACTCATGTGGAAATGTAGATTGTGCATGAAATTATAATGCTTGCAAATGTGAGTTACGTTTGTGGCAATTCCTAGCATTTTAGAGCACCATTTTAATCCTTTTAAAAAGCTTTTACGTTCTATCTCCTTCTATTAGACACATGCCACACTCCAAATCGGATTATGAATATATAAATCAGTCTAACGAATAATACCCCAGACAGGGAGCTCTGAACTTTTTATTGTCCCTCCATTCAAATTGTCATACCAGGTTTCTTGGGCCATGGTTCGCTAGGAGACAGTAACACAATTTCTCCCAATTGTGCTTATTTGAATCACAGCCTTAGAAAAATAGCCAAACTTGACCCAACACTGACCCTGAAATGCACCAAGCAAAAAGAGAATTTTGGAGTGCAAACTAAGCTAATGCTGTCAAAATGATACAATGCAGCAGACACAAAATTAGAATTGAGGCCAAACCTTTTTATTGGCTATGACATATCTATCATTTAAGCTGAGCCATTCAATGGATCTGAATGAAATCCTTAACCTGTTTTATTTTTACCTGTTTTTTTTCTCTCCAGAATAAAATAAACATTTGAAAGCAAATGTGGAGATCTATGCAGCATATTTTATTAAATTCAGAGTGGTATTCATAAGAAGACATCTCAAGAGTTACTAACTACTCTGTTTGTAACGGTGTGTTTCTGATGGAACACTGACAGCAGAGGGAGGTCTGTATATAAATATAAATATATTTCTACATACAGCAGGAAGAAACCATCAGACAATAACAGCTAAGAATATTTTATTTTATTTTATTTTATTTTATTTTATTTTATTTTATTTTATTTCGAGGGATTAAAAAAGATTTTGAATAACATCCATGTGAATGACCATATTGAACAAAATGATCAACCAGCTTTCAGTTCTACAATTGTATTTTTAGTTGGTTATGTGAGGTAAGGAAAGTGAAAAGAAGTGAAGGGAAGGGAAGGGAAGGGAAAGGAAGGGAAGGGAAGGGAAGGGAAGGGAAGGGAAGGGAAGGGAAGGGAAGGAAAGGG
>VWPW01028131.1:131604-142550 GCA_013389825.1 Crypturellus undulatus | reverse complement strand
GGAAGGGAAGGGAAGGGAAGGGAAGGGAAGGGAAGGGAAGGGAAGGGAAGGGAAGGGAAGGGGAAATTAGGATCTAACTTGGAGTATCAATATCAGAAAGGAAAAAGGAAATAGGAAACTGAACTTAGGCTCAAGTATCTTTGACTGAAGTTTCTGAAGAGGTGTTAGCTATCACCACTTAGAGAAAGGAATGACTCTTGAATGTAACAAAACTATTATTTTTCTCTGGAAGTGTGTTTTCAGATGGGTATGAAATCATTTTTTGCTATTCTTAGACAAAGAAAAGCTCTGAAAACTTCCAAGCAACTAAACCTCTAAGTCTCTGCCTGCTCTGTGCTTGATTTTCTCTTGTCAATATCTTCTTATACACAAGAGGTCAATTAGTTTTCTCAAAACTTGTTTAATTTGGTTCCTTTTAGGAAGAAGGCACATCCATTCTTCATGACTATAGGATGAAGTAGAGATAACATGTCCACATATTCTTTCCTAAAGCATTAGTGTTTAGTGAACAACTTCTTTGTAGAGGCTCTTAGATGTGAAAGTCCATTTTACTGCTTGAATAAAGATTTTGGCATGAATATAAAATGTGTAATTTTACCAAATTTTACACTATCTGTTTGAAATTGAATACTTCAAGTTTTAGGTTCCTGAACAAAGAACCACTGACTAAGGCAGGAAAAACAACAACAAAATGACTGTCAAATGAGCATGTAATTTGGACTTAATTAAAAAGTAACATGTTGTGATCCCCATGCATAGGAGGTATCTCCAGGCATATCAATTTACAACAGGGAAAACATTTAAATCTATGAAGATTTAAGAAGAAGAAAAGAAGAAAAAGGGGTCTAATTGTTTAAGATTACCTACTACTGATTAGGAAATGAATTCTTTTCTGTAAATGAATCATGGACCTACTTTGTATTAAATGCTGTTGTACTCTGACTTTAACATTTTATATAAAACTGAAACTGGCTTTCTATACTACATCATTCCATTTACTTTCCAGATTTAAGGTTTCAAAACTCAAAAGCTTGAATACCTAGAAAGATGACTCAGTATGCTTGTTTCATGCTGCATCAGAATAAATACATTTCTTTTTAAAATCCATTATATTACCAGAAAACAAAATATCAGGAATGCAATGGTTGGTGCTGCTTGCCCTCATTTTTCTCTTTAAATGACTATCATGTGAAAGACAGAAATGACAACACAGAATAAAGAACTTCTTTCTTATTTATAGAATAGACATAGCAGTATAACTTCAGAAGTATCTTTGAAAAGGCTAAAATATTCATTGCAAACAGAATTTGGATACAGATTCTTATCTTATTTTTACCGGAGTCACTAGACATAAATCCAGAGGCTTCATTGAAGAGTGAATCATATCTCAATAGGGCCTACCAATTCTGCATCAAAATAGTCTGTAAGCATTGACATACAGACCAGCCACAAGGTTTTCTTAGTAGCTTCACTGTTATATTCCTTTTGGGGAAAAACAGCCTTAATAGAAACTATTTTTTAATACTTCAAAAAGTTTTCTTACTGTTGTGAAATGCATATGATAAAATATTAATATCTGAAGGTTTATGCTTGTATGTAATTGGTTATAGTTAGGTAAATATGAAAAAAAACTATATAGTGTGTTTATATATGTGTGTGTGTGTGTGTTTATATATATATACCTGTTAACTGCTATTATGGCTTCTCAGTCTTTAACAGTGGAGCAAAACAAAAATAAACAAGGGGATTCATGATATCATGTCAAGTCTGACTGTTGGACAAAAGTCTTTATCAAATTTCAAAGTGCAGCTGGATGAGACCAAGAATATATGCTGCCTTAAAGGACTGGTCCACTACACACTGAAGGAGCCATTATTTCTATCAGTATCTCTCTGACTGGTCTGACTTCTTCAAATCTGTTTCCCTGTTCCAACATTTTCTTTCAATTCTCTGTTTCAAGTGTAGGAACAATTTCAATAGCTTTATGCACTCCAGGATCTCCCTTTTTCCCTGTTTATGCACCATCCTTTTATTTATCAATCACAAGGAAGGTCAGGGGAAATTTTATTCCTAGCCACAAAAGTTTAGATAGAAGATAAAAGAAAAAAAAAAAAAAAAAAGGAAAATAAAAACAAACCCAAAACTTATTCAAATTATATGTTACATAAAAAAGAAGAGGCAACAGTTTTCCAACGACATAAGAATATTCAACCTTCATTTCCCCATGTACAATACAGATAAAAATACTCTGAAAGTTGATACTGGTCAACTGGTCAAACACTATTGGTCATAGTTGTTGCACCCAGGTCTTCTCACTATGAAGTCACCTCTAACCTCTTACTGATAAGAGGAGAGTTCAAACCATAATGTCCTGGGGACAGGGGAAGGCTGTAGGGGCTAGTCCAAGGGAAGGTGAAGAGGAAGCTGAAGAAACAGAAGTTTCAAGTTCTGAAGCGACAAGTTGTGAAGAAAGTTTCTGTGAAGTTCTTGATGAGATCTTGACTGCACAAGTGGCCAAGACAAGGGGAGGTAGGGGACATTAAGAAAAAGGAGAGCATATCCTGCTCTTAGGGTAAGTGCACAAGGTTATCCTTAGGGTTTAGGTTGTTGAAGGGTGCAATATACTCCCTGTTACGACAGAATTTACAGGTCAGGTTGTTACACCAACCTGATGTTGCAGAGTTAAGGTAAAAAGAGGTATCAGTTACACTGGGTACAGATCAGATATGTGACATTATATTCACCAGACCACTAAAACTAGAGGCAATTAGACTGTCTCATCCACTATGACTTTAATTGTTTAATATTTTTAGAACATAATTTCATTTCAATTTTTGAACTAAAATTCAATATTAATTTTGAAACTTCTTTTCTAAACAGAAACTTTCTGAGGCGAAATTATTTCTGCAGAGAGTATAACTTCCAATATGTAAGTTTTTAGAGGAAAAGGCTTTCTAAAGAGAGACTTCATGCAGGACTAAAATTAAAGCTGCAGCATGCCTTGCCTGTGTCAGCTAGTGGATCAGCTTTCCTAGATTTTTTTTTCTCTGATTCATATCTTTTTAAGTGGGGGGACATTAGAGTCTTTGACTCTAGTATATTCAGCTTATAGAGTGTATGTTCTCCAGTACTAAAGTTAATAACTAACGTGGATGCATTCTTTGCTAAAGGGGGAAATTCACCTTTGTGGGAGCAGTTTGTCATACTGGATGACCCTAGTTAAAACTAGAATCATAATCATATTCACACAGTATTCAGATTAGGCAGAAGAAGTGCGACTCAACTCAGTTACTCTACTTTATGTTCGGTAAGTGCCTTTTGATTAACACTTGTCTCAATGAAAGGAAAATGAAGTCCATATTTATACATCTACTTAGATTAGTTTAGATTTGCTTAGATTAGGAGAAATTGTCTAATGCATATGTAACAGCCACAAGTAGAGGGCCATAGTAAAACTAACATATTACTGCTAATAAATCCTCTTCCCTACTTAAACAAATTAAACTCTCATCAGCCAGTACATAATAGTTCCATTGTCATTGACTTAAAAATAAAATGACCTGATAGCAAGGAGACACTTTCACTGTTGCCATTACCTCCTATTGAAAAATGTGAATTACTTGAAGGCAGTAGAGGATTCCACTTGCAATTAAATTAGCGCTAGTGGACATTTCACCCACATCCAAGGAGATCACTGGAGAGGAGAGAAAGACAGCTTCTAATTTATCACCAGCTACTGGTTCTTTGTGAAAAATGCAGGTTTTAACTATTCTTGTCCATTTTCTGAAACCCAGAAGCATCTGAAAATTATCTAATCATCTAACTGAATGATTTATAACTCTTTTTTGGCCCCAAACAGGGATTTGACCTCAAAAATTAATCTTCCCAGATATAATTGGAATTAAAATTAAAACTACATTATTTCTCAATTCACTGGGAGGAACTTGGCATGAACTTTCATAGCAGCGTCAGGTAACACACTGGTTAACAACAGCCCATGATACTATCTATGGCTAGTCAAAAACAAAAGCAAGGGAGGGCCTTTTATCAAGGCGTCAATGCAACCCAGCTGCTCAGTTTTACGGTAACAAATAGCCTCAGTAGCAATTACCTGGTATTGGTAAAAGGAAACTATTCTTAAGTCCCAGTGGTATAAACCATAGTCTATTTGAAAAAAAAAAAAAAAGTGCTAGGAAAAGTAAGTTTCTCATCCCCATTCAAGTGCAACAAAGAATCAGTATGCCTGATAATGCTTTGAATGGACTTTCAAATAGAGTCAGACCCAATGCACAGACTCATTCACGAGCCACAGGAAACTGTTCTGTGCTCAGAAGAGAAAAAAAAAAATTGTCTCATGGCCTGATTGCACATTTGCAAACAATGAGCCAAAAGTGTAAGCCTTTTCATAAAATGTGTTAGATACCTCAGGTGCTCTACAAATGAGGTTCTGCGGCACAAAGCACAAACCCAAATGGTAGAGACAACACTTAAGGCAGTCTCTCCCAAAGAGGCAGTGTTCTTTGGGGAAACCTGCAATGATTTCCTGGGGTGCATTAGGAAGAGCATTGCCAGCAGGTCTAGGGAGGTGATCCTGATCCTCCTGCTCTTCTCAGCCCCGCTGAGGCCACATCTGGAGTTGTGTGTGTAGTTCTGGACTCCCCAATGCATGAGAGACAGGGAACTACTGGAGAAAGTCCAGCATAGGACTACAAAGATAATTAGAGGACTGGAGCACCTCTCTTCTGAGGAGACATTCCAGTTTAGCCTCTGAGCTAGAGAAGAGGAAGTTGAGAGCTGATCTTACCAGTGCGTACAAATCCTAAAGGAGGATGTCAAGAGCATGGGGACAGACTCTTCAGTGGTGGCCAGCAATAGTACAAGAGGCAATAGCCACAAGCTGAAGCACAGGAAGATCCACTTGAACGTGAGGAAAAGCTTCTTGATGGATGACAGAGCACTGGAACAGGCTGCCCAGAGAGTTTGTGGAGTCTCCTTCTCTGGAGATGTACAAAATCTACTGGGATCTGATCCTATGCAACACTCTATAGATGTGCCTCCTTGTGCATGGGGTTTGGACTAAAAAATCTCCAGAGGTTTCTTCCAACCTTAATCATTCTGTCATTCTGTATGTGACAAACAAGCAAGAGTTTTACTGACATAAATGTGTCAGTAGATGTTCATTCAGACTGGTCCATTACTGGTCCATAATGATTCTGCGAAGGAATATGACAATATATGATTCAGTGCTAGCTTGAAAAGCTCTGAAAAAGCTGCTACGTATGTGTAGCTCAATGTAACACTAGGCAGAAATATTGGCCAAAGCTCTGCAGGACAAAGAGCTACTCCCTGCGTACAGCATCCACAGTTAGCAGAAGGGATTTCCGCAGGGACTGTAGGCATCTGTGCCCAAGGCTGCACTGTGTGGTGCAAGCATACTCTGTAAGCTCAAATGACATCAGCTCTGGAGCACAGCAAAACATCCCTTTGCAGCACCGGTATCATTACCATGTAGTAGATGATTTAAAGAGGTCTCTACTTTTTTTTCCCCCCCTACCTTTTCTATTAATTCAGTTGTTTAGAATTTGTATTTTGTTGCTCCCTTCCTGTCTCTTCTGTGTATTCAGGAACCCTCTTGGGTTTCAGATGTGCCACAGTCTCTCTTTCCCTCTCTTGTGCATTTTCTGTGCAGAATGTCATCCAGGAGGAATAGACTGCTAAATGAACCTGCTGTTGACATTAGATCTTCTGTTTTTGTGCCAACATGAACTCCTGCTGTGTAGTTTGAACTACATCCCTATCCTAAAGAATCGAAACTCCAGATGTTAAAGTATTGGTGAGGAAAGTTTTCGGATTTAACAATAAAATGTTACACCAATTTTGGTCAACCCAGCCATTGTCATTAAGAGCTATATTTTAATCAAAGATTTAGTCCCATAATAGATGGAGGAGAACCCCACTTTGTTAAATAAATAAGGGAACTATTCACCAAAAAATTCTGAGCCTGCAGATCCTGCTTTATGAACATAAATGACATCCTCAGAATATAGAGGTGTCTTTATGAACATTTGCTTCCTAGGAACTTCTCTATGAACAATAGTTATGCCTCTCAGAAATGATCACCGTTAGGAAAAACTTCCCAGTTCATCACAAAAGAGACAGAAAACTGAATCGGAGTAAGATTTTCCTTCTAAGCAGAGAAATAAGTTGCAGGTGTTCTGAAAGGTAGTGACAGTGGAAATCTTCACTGTTGTTACCTATGTGTGTGTGTAATATAAAATGTGTACTGTTAGAAAATAGGATGGTTCTGTACCACTGGCAGTCAGACATTGATAAAACACTCAAAAACATGAAATGATGATTCCTGCACCACACAAGGCTCAAACACTCAGACCAAGTTCCCCGTCCATTGCTTGAAGGACAGTGAGTGTCTGCAGTGAGAGAGATTCCCCAAAGATAACAGCTTTACATATCAAGTAAGTAGAATAAGTTGTTATTCCTACCTTCTTTAAAGTTTTCTCCCTTTTAAATGGGAGAAAAACTGTCTCCACATCAGTATATAAGTTGAAGGTTGCACATGAAATTTCAAGCAGACTTGGGATGGGTGCTCAGCATTGTTGAAGGTGGTATTTGATGCTTTAAACAGCATATGGAGCCTTTGGTTCTCTTTCTCAACATTTTTGACTGTTGTCCCTCTGGAAATCAATACAGCATTACCAAAAGTCAGGTTTCCAGAGAGGGCTGTACTCGAAATGTCCATCAGAGGTCAGAAGATCATCCGACATTCTTCAAAGAAAGGAGCTCCTGATAAAATCCTGAATATTGTAAAAGCTCCTGAAGTAAACAAGATGTACCTTTGTTGAGAAGAAGAAATGAACTGAGGAAGAGTCTGCCTAAATGTGCTGCGATTTGGGTGTTCCCCCCTCCCTTTTTTACGGCTGTAACAATGAAGGATTATAGTAAAGCTTTACCAAATAATGAAGACATATGACATAAGGGAATGAAAACTGCTCGAATTGTCAACACATTTTGTTTTGCAGCTCAGTATAAATCTTTTCTTTGCAGATGCAGATGTTATTCATTATGCTGTAGATAAATTCAGAAATGTGGTTTACACTGATTTAGCATTGTACTTAATTGGTTTTAAATCTAATGCACTGCAATAAGCCTTAAGTGCTACTTTGCTGTGAAATTTAAAAGTGAGCAGTACTGTAATTTTGCTTTGGTAGGATTTCTCTGGAAGCAAATATGCTTCATTTCAACTGGGAATTGAAAAACAACAAAAAAAATCTCTTTAAAAAGTAGCTTTCTGAAATGACCTGGGTTTCTAAAAGCTCATGTTTGAGGATTGTGTTATTTATGGATTTTAGATTTGAGAGACAGATACAATAGGGAATCTGGAATCATGACATTTAGCATTTAGCTCCTAATAATGCAAAAAAAAAAAAAAAAAATCAGACTATCAGCAAGTGACAGCTGGTGCACCAGCGTGACAGGTGCCTTAAAAGCACAAAAGAATGCAACAGAAAATGCTGCAGATGTCCTGGAGACCCAGACACTGCACCCTGGTCTTTGGCTGTCCAGACCTGCACAGCAGCCACAAGACTACTCTTGCCCTCACTAATATAACAGCTTGTTATTGAGAGACAGGGTAATCTGCCAAGCTAGATTTTTTTGTGCTATCAGCCCTTCTGGCTTCTACCTGCAGAGCTCACTTTCAGTATCTTTGAATTTTAAGGGGAATCTCCTTAAACACACACACACACACATATATATATATATTTGTTTCTGGAGAATAGTGATCTTAAAGACATGGAATGTAACTACCATATTAATCTAACAGGTCAACAACTGCACAGCAGTTGAAATCTTCTTGCACATCTTCTTGAAATTCTCTTATTCTTTTTTTCTTTCTTTTTATTTCTACATGAATCAGACTGTCTGACATGGAATTTGACTTGTTGGTTTCCTAAATTACTCTCTGTGAGGAATCTTCATCCTAAAGAAATAAAGAAAAAGAACACTGTTTTCTTTCATAATTTTAAATGTATATTGGCTCTTTTATTTTTCAAACTTTTTTTATTGAAACCTCACTCTAGAGAAATCTTCAGGCACTTACAAAGGATGTATGAAAAATAAACAATTTTTCATCATAGTAGTAATAGAAATGTCTCTAGTTTCATAGTAGTAGTAGTAGTAAAAATGTCTTTGGCTTTAGAAATACAGTTTGGGTTATATTAGATATGCTTTAAAATATTTGATATTTTTCGTAAGACCAAATATTAACAATTGATAGGTCACCAGCAAGTGTTTATTCTTTTCTTATTATCAAGATTATGTCTCTGATCCTTCTCTGATCATTGTGTAGTTTGAGGATGGACATGTGTTAAGTCTAATTATTTCTTTGTAAGATGTAAAAGAGCATAGAAGATGACTAGGAAAATAAAAACTCATTCATTCATAAGATCTTAGAAAAGTGCCTGAAATATGATGCTGTGTCCTTGAAGAGATTATAAGAATTTTAATCATGATTGCAATGGAATTAAGGCTAACAAAACTCAGTATGTCAACAGAACTTGTCTGTAGTTATCGACAAAATGACATGAGAACATCAGTTCGGACTTGGGAATACCAGTTCTGCATAGCCTAAGGATGGATGAATGTTCATTGAAGAACCCACAATGACAAAATTTGACATTATTATTGAAAACATTTGGATGACATGAAAAATCTGCCTCACTGAGGACAGAATGCACCAACACTTCATAGTTTTGTCCAGTTACCAGAACTGAGGCCACTTTGTGCATATCCTTGTAATAGTCATGGGGCAGAAGCTGCTTTTAATTCAAGCTGAACAAGAGAGCATAAGACTCAGTTGGTTGCTCAAGATAAAGCACGTTTTTCTTTCCTGTGCTCTCTTTCCCAAGATTACCAGGTAACAGTTGGAGCTGTCACATTTAAAAGCTTTCATTGTATTTCTGCCCCACTTTCTTTTAAGGAAGTGTCATGATACAGTTCAGGAGACAGACAGTTACTTGAAAATGTCTTTTAGTTATAGTTCAGACATAATGAAAGAGTGGAATAATTACCAATTTAACCAGGGTCTCAGACATCTTGGCATCCCTATTTACATGCTTTCTTGACAGTGACTGGAGAATTTTCTGTGACTTGCAGGAGAATCTTATCTTTAGTTTTTGGTAGCTTTCCTGGGTTCTCACATAGAATCACAAATAATAATAATAATAAAATTCAAACCTCCTAGTAGCATATTATTTGCTTCAGGTAATGCTAGTCCTGCAATACAAACCAGATTTTCTCAGTTTAATTTTCTTAAGTGGTCTGTAAAAATATCCAGACATTCCTAGGCACAATCTGTGCTCATTCCAGTCTGTTTGCGTACTCCAGGCCAATCCTGCTTATGAGTTTGTTCATCTCCACTGGCTCCATTCTGTACCATTACATGGTATGGTTTGTCTCTGTCTCCCTCAGTTTCTAGCATTTCTTCTATTTGTAGCTATCAAAACACAGATAGTTAAAGTATAACTTTGTAGCAGCCCAATTCACCACACTCATTTATCAGCAACAGTGTTTCTTGGCAGGGGTAGTGTTTATTATTATTATTATTATTATGGAATAGGGACAACATATAGTTTGAACATTTCAGTTCACAGATGTTCGTTAATGACCAATGACCAACACCCAATTAGGAGGGATCAGCTATTGATTTCTGCTTCCTTCTGAACACCAATTATTGGTTTTCAGTGTTACAAAAGGACACATGTTGTCTGATGGCAAATATTAATAATCAACCTAGTGGTTACTAAAAATGAACTTCAGTGGATTTTTGTGCTTTTATCAATGCTCTGTTTTGGAAATGATATCCCACAAATTAGGTATACAAATGATGAGCTGTGTTGCATGTAGGTCAACTTTTCCCTCTGTGAAAATCTCTAGCGTCCTTGGATTTGACAGGAGATTTCTAGTATTGCTTTGTTCAGTAATCATAAGAGAATATTGACATTAGCAGTTCACAGGGGTGAGATGTAATACTTCGGATAAAGGCATATCCTTGTCTGTGCATCATTTTCACAGATAGCTTTGTCTGTGATATTGCCTGTGTCTACGTAAAAAATACCTATGCAAATTTCTCTTCATCTCTAAGACAACTGGGAAATATCTGAGAGAATTTGGCTTTTAATCTGTCTTCAGGGTAATTTCATAAAAATCATGATATATCCTTAACACAATGAGCCCGATAATCTTAAACAGAAGCTAGGATATTGTGGGCAGGTAATGTGAACACCCCTTTGGGTAACACGTATCCAAGATAGAGACTTATGAACCTCAGCTAGGTTTCTTCACCTCTCTTTGTGTGCTATAATTCTTGTTTGTCAATTATCTTCAGCAGATGTTGCTGTATAGGTTATATTTGGCATAACAGGTGGAACATAAACATTTTTTTTTTAAACTAAAAACCCTGACAGTGCTATTAAATAGTGCTAAGTTTTATGCAAAGGGTGGTAATGTCCTTTAATCTGATCATAACATGAAAGAATATATAATGCATTGACTTACATTAAACCACTATTCTTGTGTGTTTGCTTGGCTTCATGGAAGAAATTCGCAGTATGGTTTTTGAATGGAATTGTTTGCCTCCTTTTGGCTTTTACCAATGCAGCCACAGATGGGACATACACATAGGACCAACCACAGTACATATGAGTATAATCTGGGTTTTAGGGAATCCTTCAGATTCCTCTTTGCCTCAACATGTTAATTTCACTATTAAATTAGTTTTAAAAGCTTTCTTGTGGGACACCAGGGTGGATATTCAAGAAATATAGCCTCGGACCTGTCAAAATCTCTCACAAAATGATATGAACATAACCAATGTTTCTGAGACTCATTATAAAATCAAAACAGACGAAAAAAAAAAAAAAAAAAAAAAA
>VWPW01028131.1:0-131599 GCA_013389825.1 Crypturellus undulatus | reverse complement strand
AAAAAAATATACCTCAAATATAAATAGGTCTAATGAATAAGTATTAAAATGTCTCTTGGATGTAGGGACAACTCATGTTAATGCTGAAATTTTGACTTTCCTAATACCAATAGAGATTTTGCCATTAAATTCAGCAGAGTAAAGATTTGACTCTGGACCTTCCTCTGAGCTTGTAGCAGTTCCGAAATGATGTAGTTTGCATTCTCTTTTCTTGAAGTCCATTAGAACCACCTGTGACAAAGATGCTGAGTCCACAGCAACAAGTGTTTAAAGAAAAGTATATTGGTCCCCCAATCATTTATAATGATTGATGTTTTCAAAACAAGGCATCTCATAGTCAAGCTTTACAGCTTTACAATGTGTGTTCATTTTGTGAAGGTGACCTGATCTTATGGACATTTTTAGAAGATTTTGCAACTATTTGAAAAACAAAAGGCATAGATTTAAAGGAATATATGGTACACTGAACTAGCCACAGTAATTCGTGTTATCATGCAATATATACCACATTAATTCTTGTTACAGAATGGAATTAACTTACTAGCATTTCATCATGAAGACATTGGAATGTGCTATGCTGTTTAATCACATTGATGCTTTGATATGTTCCTTTTACTTTTTTTACAGTATAGCATTTAGCACCTTTTCTGCTATTCTTACAAATAGCAGAAAATAATAATTTAGAAAGATGTCTGCACTTTCTGCCAATGAACTTTTTAAAGACGGAACAGAAGTTTGCTAATAGGTGTAAAGAAGTTTGTAAAGGATAATGTAAATTTGTTAAACTCAAAGAAATCTAATTATTAAGGACTTTGGAAACAAGTAGGAAGACAATATATATAGCTTTAAAATTCTTTTGCCTTGATAATGTTAAACATATTATTTTTTCTTAGCAACAGGATCAGTTGGCACTGTCATTTCAGATGTGGATGGGGAGAGATACATTTTTTTGAATGTACAGAAGAGACAAAGAGTCTATTTGATTTTCAATTTATGAAGATATTAATGAACCTGGGGTAGCTAGTAATCAGAAACTTTGTGAAAAAACTACCATCTGACTTGTTTGTGCATCAGCTTGTAAGTGCTCTTGGGGCTAAGCCAAGCATTTAGCTATTAGCGAAATGGTGGCTTCATCATTGAGCTTACAGAGTGGATCACAGCCTCAAAGCTGTTGCAGACCTGGCCAGTAATAAGAACAAAAGCATGATGATACCCAGGGCATGTTTTATCACCTGCTTATTATTACCAAAAATAAGAAATAAGTTTGAACTTTCCTTAAGATATGGAATATGAAAGCTCCCATGCTGATCAGAGATCGCTTCCGTGCTACTCCACTTTTTTTTTTCCTTCCTTCCTTTTCTATTGGTATTGTATTCTGAAAGTGTGAGAAATCCCTTGAAATGCTCAATAGCTCTTTATGATTTTATGTTGCTATATGCCAGCTTGGAGCAAAAGTCATACTTCTAAATGCAATAGCAGCTAAATAATCAACTAGCAGTAGTGCGATTCACACACCACATTATTTTTTGAGCAGTCATAATAAAAGCAATGAACAGTAATTGCAATTCACTGTAATGGCCTGTGACCCAAAGCGTCTTGGTAAAGTTAATCAACATAATCAAACCTTATGCCTCTCAGTAGCAGGTATTTGTCAAATAACAGAAAATTCATAAGTCCCAGACAGTTAGAAAATAAGTACCTTAAAATATTTTTAACAATGAATGTCGCTTTTACCAGTTCACCCAAGCCCCTTCTCTCTGCTCCAAAATCTTTGTTAAAAAAGTATAAAAATTGCATCTCCAGCAGTACATGTGGGTCTTCACCCATGCATTTCTTATAATGTGTCCAATTTTATTGTTCACATTTTTCTGTTTCAAAGGTGTATAAAACCATGGCTAATAATACACACACTAATTTATGCCACAAACACAAAAGATCTGCCTCAGAGCAATCTTTTCATAATACTTCCTAGGAGAAAATCTTAAACTATTAAGAAAAGTGTGAATTACATATGCCCACTTGCTAAAACAGCTAATGTAAAAATTAATTTGCTTTCGCTAGTCAAGTGGAAAGTTACTGTTTATTATTTAAAATGTAACCCAGATTAGAGGCAGATTGTATAAAGCGGTCTGTGTAAATGGAAGGGGAACTGCAATCAGGTTTGCTAATCCAAATTTAAATGCATTGTCTGAAAACCAAATATGGCAGAAAATGAAGATTGTATTTATATATATATGTGAACATGTTACATATATGTACGTATATATGTATATATATGTACCTAATTCATGTTCATATAGTGCTTCTCTGTCTCTCTCTGTTACCTCTGATTTACAAGAATGAAGTTGAATGTATGGTGTTCATGAGCAAAAAGTCTTTTCTTCAGACTATATATGAATTATTGTAGAAACGAGGCATATACTTTTAAGAATACCTCTCTGGACACTGTAAGTGCAAATACACTGTGCTATAAGTGCTTTTCACTTTACCTTCCAGAACAAATCCATGTGGAATAAGGCAATGATTTAGTGAGGTGCTGGGCAAGGCCTCTGTTCAAAGTGTTTTGGAAGTGTTCTACATACACTCCTTACCACACACATTATCAAGTTTCTGTTGATGTCCACCAAAAGACTTCCATTAATCTTGATTGATCCTCAAGTTTTTTGACTTTCCTAGGAAACTGCAAAGGAGATTGGGAATGACTATTTGGAGGACAGATATAGTCTCTGTAAGAAATGTGTGGGCGCTGATGGTCAGAGAGGACTTGGGCACCGAGGCTTGAACTCACAGTACTAACACGGAATTATGTAGCTGTATTAGATGCCTAAACACATTAGCGATCAGTGACATCCTGGTGACTTTTGGTAGACTTTGGAAGAAAATGGGTCTGAGAATTAAAAATAGTAATCCATGCCAGAAGAACAACACACTTGTGAATGCATTCCTCCTTTGTTTTTTTTTTTTTTTTTTTTTTTTTTTGGCTACAAGGCTGGTGGCTCCTGCTCTTTGACCAAAGAGTATTCCCTTCTCCATGTCCTGGAGACTGATCAATAAATTGCTCACTGAGTGGGTGATTCATTTGACTGACTAAATGTGAACCTTACAGTTTAGCAGTCTGCGTGTGAGCAAATCTCTCTTGGGTTCCTTTATGTTCAGCAATGGCATAGGTAATAATATTTCAGAAATGTAGTAGCAGATAATGAAATTAGGAGAATGTCAGTTGTACCTAACGTGAGAAGGTTGTGATTGAACTTGGAATGAAAATATTTGCATTTAAAATGTATGTAACACAGTTCAAGTGTGCAACAAAATGTACTGGAGACAAAGCTGTCAAGGGAGGTGTGTTTTGTGCATTGCATCATGTAACTCACATTTTATAACACTTGCAATAGTTTTCATTTCAGCTTTCTGGAAGCATCTGAGATGATTTTTTAATGAGGAAAGGAGAGAAGCTAAAGGCACTAATGCCCATGGTTCACACTGTGAAGGCGGTGACACGCAATATGAAGTGACATGAGCGTTGTGGAACAGCTCTTCTTATCGAAATTTTATCCAGCCCTGAAACATGTATACATAATATGATGAAAAGCAGGATGTTGGACACTTTGCCACTAAATGTGGTCTACTCAGGAAGGTACTTAGAAAAGATAAGTTAAATTCTTAGTGCAGTGGAAATAAATAAATTAAATCATGCAAATGTTCGGTGACTGTGTTGCTGAAGTAAAAGCTTATCATGATTCTTCCTATACCAGAATGAACAGACTAGCTTTTAGGATATACCAACCTCCCCCTTCATTGAAGTCAAGGAACATCAATAACAAGATTGGAGGAGATGCCTGATTTTAAGATGACTGATGATAAATGAGCAGCTTCTACCAACGATTCACAAAAGATTAGTTTATGCTCTAGTCAATAACTATGTAAATATAAGAAAAGTAGTTTGTGCTCCACTAGACAAAAATATAACTATGAAGACTTCTACTGAACCTTTAGCAGCAGTAGAGCACATATCTCAGCATTCCATGCCCGAGTTCCTTATTTATAGAGCAGAGGTAAAACTTCCTTTGTCCATTTGTTAAAGTAGTGATTTTATGTGGACGAGCAGTAAAAATAAGTGAGATGATTGTAAACTATTCCAGTCATCTGAGATTAATTTATTGCCAGATTAAATAAAATAAAGTAACAAATCGATATACATTGCATACAGGATAAGTAATTTGCTCATGGCTTTGCTGGCCAAGCTTCCAGTTAGAAGACAGAAGAGATTCCTGTAATTTGTTTGATGTTTTTTCAGTCATTAGTTCCCACCTTGCTTGTGTTCAGGCTCATATAATATTTTCTCTTCCTGAGTTAGAATATTATTAGAGTTGACTAATAATATAGTTAACTATATTTAAATGTCCTTGTCACAAAGGAATCCAAGTGGAACTGATCTCTGTCAGCTTTTAACTTCGATATTGAAAAGGTCTCTATCATCTGAAAGGTCTTTTCTATGTCACAGTATCACTAATGCTTTTGTCTTATGTCATCACACATCTCTATTTAGTGTATCCTGCTTATGGTAGTCAAAGGTTTGACTGAATTTAAATATCTTTGCATTGATTCTGTGCGTAGGAAGTCAGGCAGAGGGGGCAAGAGACTTGCGTGGATGAGCAAGGAGCTGGTGGCAATGCTCAAGCAGAAGAAGGTGGTATACAGAATGTGGAAGAAAGGGCAGGCCCCCTGGGAAAAATACAGGAGTGTAGTCAGGGAATGCAGAGATGCAACTAGGAAAGCTAAGGCGCAGCTGGAATGCAGCCTGGCAAGGGATGTTAAAAATAACAAGAAAAACTTCTATAAATATATTAACAGTAAAAGGAAGATCAGGGGGAATGTGGGTCCTCTAGTGAATGGGATGGGCACCCTGGTTACGAAGAACACAGAAAAAGCAGAGCTGCTGAATGCCTGCTTTGCTTCAGTGTTTACCAAGGGCAGCCCTGTAGAGTCCCAGGCCCTAGTGACAGGAGAAGAAGCTGGAAGAAAGGAAGACTTGCCCAGGGTAGAGGAAGATTGGGTCAGAGAGCACCTAAGACACCTCGATGCCAACAAATCCATGGGCCCCGATGGGATGCACCCCAGAGTTCTGCGTGAGCTGGCCGATGTCGTAGCCGAGCCGCTCTCCATCATCTTTGAAAGATCCTGGAGAACGGGGGAGGTGCCGGAGGACTGGAAGAAGGCCAATGTCACGCCAGTCTTCAAAAAAGGCAAGAAGGAGGACCCGGGCAACTACAGGCCGGTCAGCCTCACCTCCGTACCTGGAAAAGTGATGGAACGGCTCATACTGGCCGTTGTCTCCAGGCACGTGGAGGACAAGAAGGTGCTCAGGACTAGTCAGCATGGATTCGCGAAAGGGAAATCATGCTTGACTAATCTGATAGCCTTCTATGATGGGATGACTGGCTGGATAGACGAGGGAAGAGCGGTGGATGTCATCTACCTTGACTTCACCAAGGCTTTTGACACCGTCCCTCACAACATCCTCCTGGACAAGCTCCGGAGGTGTGGGCTGGATGAGTGGTCGGTGAGGTGGATTGGCAACTGGCTAGATGGCAGAACTCAGAGGGTGGTGATCAGCGGTGCAGAGTCTAGTTGGAGGCCTGTGTTGAGCGGAGTCCCCCAGGGGTCAGTCCTCGGTCCAGTCCTGTTCAATTTATTCATCAACGATCTGGATGAAGGCACAGAGTGCTCCCTCAGCAAGTTTGCAGATGATACGAAGCTGGGAGGAGTAGCGGATACTCCAGAGGGCTGTGCTGCCATCCAGAGGGACCTGGACAGACTAGACAACTGGGCGGTCAAAAACCTCATGAAATTCAACAAGGCCAAGTGCACGGTCCTGCACCTGGGGAGAAATAACCCCAGACACCAGTACAGGCTGGGGACCGACCTGCTGGAGAGCAGCTCTGCAGAGAAGGACCTGGGCGTCATGGTGGACGACAGGTTGACCATGAGGCAGCAGTGTGCCCTCGTGGCCAAGAAGGTCAATGGCATCCTGGGATGCATTAAGAGGAGCGTCTCCAGCAGGTCAAGGAAGGTGATGCTGCCCCTCTACTCAGCCCTGGTGAGGCCACATCTGGAGCACTGTGTCCAGTTCTGGGCCCCACAGTACAAGAGGGATGTGGAGCTGCTGGAGAGAGTCCAGCGCAGGGCCACGAGGATGATCAGGGGCCTGGAACATCTGCCCTATGAGGAGAGGCTGAGGGAGCTGGGCTTGTTCAGCCTGGAGAAGAGAAGGCTGAGAGGGGACCTGATCTGTGTCTATAAGTGCCTCAAGGGAGGCAGTGAGGAGGATGGGGCTGGCCTCTTTTCACTGGTGGTCACTGACAGAACCAGAGGAAACGGCCATAAATTGAAGCATAAAAAGTTCCACGGGAACTTAAGGAAGAACTTCTTGACGGTGAGAGTGACAGAGCACTGGAACAGGCTGCCCAGAGAGGTTGTGGAGTCTCCTTCTCTGGAGTTCTTCAAGACCCGCTTGGATGCAGTCCTGTGCCACGTGCTCTAGGTGGCCCTGCGTGTGCAGGGGGGTTGGACTAGATGACCTCTAGAGGTCCCTTCTAACCTTAGGTATTCTATGATTCTATGATTCTGTGATTCTATGATATGGAAGGAGTGAGAGAAAAGGATAGAATGGGTGTTCATGAGAGAGAAAATGCAGTGTGTGAGAGAGAAAATGCAGTGTATGGCCTCCTTATTTAAACAAAATAGCATCTACAGCCATTTTGTTTGGTCTTCCTTTGCATACATTCAAGTCCAAAGCAAATATGGTTTCCTTACAGTTTAATAATATTATATGTGAAAATGAGCAGTCTTTTGCATATATACAGTGTAATTATAATGAGACAAAATGTCTGAAAATTAAGCAAGTATCAATAATAATAGGAAAGAATAGGTCATCTGTTTTTGCTATGTTGCTGTAGTTTTATTCACACAGTTTGGCATATACTTGCTTTTATTTTTAATATTTATTGGGAAAGCATCTGAAAATCAATTTTCCCTCTTTTTCAAAAAAATAAATGTTTTCAACCTTTCGTATGCTTAGTTCTATCACCTGGATGTGACTTAGTGAAGATGGAGATACATTCACTCTATCTATTTAGTCATAACCTTCTCAGAAGAAAGATGCTGATTTGCCAAAAAAAAAAAAAAAGCTGACTCTCTGTAATATTTTTTGAGAAATAGCATCGATATCTCAAGTGATCTTTAAAAAGTTAACTGTGTCACACACTTCACTCTGGTGCCAGTGGGATAGCAAGACAAATACATTATTTAGTCAGGGGATCACAGTTAGGTGTCTAGGGCCAGGCACTTCTCCATGTGTTTCATTTTGTGATGCTTAAAGCAAGGAAGACTATAAATTGCTAATGGATGTGCTAGCAATCACTGTGCGCTTAGCTCTTCAAATGAGCAATAAGACATGCTTTGGCTGGATAAAAACAAACAAACAAAAAGAATATTTTTCAGTTGTGTAAAGAAATCACTTTGTCTTTTGCAGCACAAATAGATATATGCATAACTGATTAAACAACAACCCCCCACAACTCTCTGTGCTGAAGAAACTAAACATTTGTCCATCCAGATTTAATCATTTTCCAGGCTGCACCCTCTCCCACTGTGAAGCTTTTTCCCTCTCTGAAGACCTTCCGTCAGTGTCTCTGGAACAAAATTAGTAATTGCTGGACCTAGCCATTTCTTAGTAATTACAGATCCATTTGTAAGTTCCTTGGGACAGGCATAAAGCACTATGGTCTTCTACGGGAAAATGTGCAGGAAACACTTGGCTTAGCCATAAATAATGAATAATAGAAAATACCAATACTTTTAGAGGCAGCTATTTATCCTGTGTAAAGACTTGCAGACATACATTATCTTGTGTAAGACATGCACACATGCACCAGTTTCCATAACTTGAACCAGCCACCATGAATACCTCGATGTCAATTTGATAAGATTTAATTTTAGCTTCCAGAATGTCTAAGAATTGTTCCCAACTAATGAATAACTCCCTGATCAACTCTCTCTGTGTTCCTAAAGATCTCCAAGCACAACAAGCTCTGCATCTGAAGATGTTAAAAGCTGAGTTGCTCAGATGTTGCAGTAATGATGCACAAAAATGCAATAGTTTTTAACCCTGTGAACCCTGACAAACATTACAATTATCCTTTGTCACTTTTGCAGTGTCGCTATCTAGAAGACAATGTAAAAAAGCTGAAGGGGATTAAGACTCACTTCCTCTACAATTTGCCTAACAACAGATTATTGTTTAGGGCATGGTCAGAAGAAAATCTCTTAAGTAAACGAAATAGAAAATGTCCTGAAATCTTCAAAGAGAGTGATTTTAAATCACTTTTTAAATCAAAGGAAGGCCGTATGAGTCCACATGATACATATTTCAAATTAGGCAAGTAATTTGAAAAAAACATTGTATTAAACCTTGGAAACTGGAGATCATAAAGGAATTGCTGACATGCAGCCTTTCTTTGAGTGGTTTGAGGGATGTCCTGGCAATAAAGATAAGATCCTGTCAGTTTAGACACTCCCAAATATCTTACACTGAGCTTTAGTTCAGGTGGCCTATTTACAATTTGCAAGATATTATAAAGATTACTGGTGCCAAGGAAGTTCTGGGAAGATAGTCAACTGCTGCAGACTGAATATGTTTCATTGAAATAAATTACTTTGTTGAACAGAAATGACCATATGGTGTCTTGCCTATTTTATAGTTTTGATGGTTTTTTTTTTCCTTTTTGTATTTATATGCTGCAAATTCCCTCTTTTTCAATTTTTCTTAGACAATTTTGTTATCTGTTTCCCTTTTCAGGAATTACAGTGTAACTGCCATTTTTTTTTCAGGAACGCCTAGATTAAAAACCAACCAGAGTAATCACATGTTAAACATCTGATCCATGGTTCTGAAGTGCCGTATCTAAACCTCTTTCCTAACTGAGTTCCTCCTTCTTTACTTTATTGGCTGCATACATTGGAGATGTATATTTGGTTATCATCTCATTCACTTTCTTTACACTGGATATTAGAGTAGTGACCCAAACGGATGATTTCCATTTTTATAGAGGTCATTGAGAAATCATTTGTCCCTCTCAGTCTAATGCTTCATTTGACTTAATGCAACTACAGCTTTTATGGAGTGGCTATTTACCCTGCCATCAAATGAAATACAAAGGAGCATATGACAGTCACGGTGAATTTGTCAATTTGATTGTTAAAGTAAAAAGCAAAGCAAATTAGAAAAATAGGACAAAAAATGTACAGTGAAAAACTTTTGAAAGAAAAACAATGAGTTATATCACATTCTCCTCCAGATGGCACGAGAACTATCCTGGAGATAGACGCACAACTAGAAACAGAGCTTAGTCACTTCTATTTTAATGCAAATCAACAATTGGATTTCTTTTTTAACTTCAGACTTTCTCGAGTGTCTTAATATATCACATTCTTTTAGATTTCCTCATATTTTGAAAACACATATAGAGTTTTATTAAAAAAAGCAGAGAGAAGGCTATACTATTATAATAAGCTTTGAGCTAAAAAGAGTGAGCTTTGGTAGAGCAGGATAAATTTAAAGTTTATAACATAACAATAAACTTTGTATCAATTATTTATTACCTACAATAGAAATAATAAATATTTCAATCCATATAAACGAAATCATGACATGTAAAAGACAAAAGCTTAAAAATATTCATTCGGAATGCCGATATAACAGATAAATCAAAACAAAAATGTATGATTTTTTTTTATCAGTGGAAATATATGTATACAGGTACATATTTCTGTTAGCTATAAAACAATATGATACATAATTTATGTGGATTAAAACCCCCAAATCTATGGCAAAAATATAGCAATGAGGAACTAGCACCTTTCACTGAGTCTTCTGTTGAACGCTTGTTTGCTTGGCAGTGATCAAACTAAAGAACTATTTGTGAAAACACGTGAAAGCAGGAATAGCTGACACTCATGGCATATTCCTCTGAAGGGCTGCCCAAAGTCTTTGCTGTAACTCAGTATTTTATGGAAATATTTTCCTTAACTTAATCCCACCACAAAGATGATGCTCTGTGAGAGCAGGGGACGTCCATGGCAGTCTGAAGAAGGTCTTGGCTTGAGCATCATGTTGCAAACCACTGGTTATAGAAATGACCATACTTCAGAGGGGTAACATGATTCTTGCATTAATTGCTACACATTTTGTACACCGTACATATTCTGTGATCATTCATTTAATTACATTTTGAAGCATAATGATATTTCTACTGAACCTGAGGAATGCAGAAAACCAAGTGTTCATAGAGCAGGGATACAAAAAAGAAAGATCCAGGTGGCTGGGAAGCTCTGTTTAAAGACAGGGACAAAGAAACTTCTTAAAAAATGAGAAAAGAGTTGGAAAGCAGACAGGAATTTTCCCTTGTTCTTTTGTTTGTGTTGTGGAGCATGACACCACCCTCAGTTTTTGTTTCAATCTCCTCTATGACTTATAGCTGATCTCCTCTATTTTAATTGAGAATTTGTTTTGGTCTTGTCTTGCTCTCTTGTGGCCATTTTATGGGCCACAGAAGTCTTTGTATCTCTTGAAGGAGTTTTGTAGGCTGGTCACACATTTCCTTTAATCGATTTTAAATATCTTCTTATCCTCTGCCCTCACAAATTCGTCATGCCCTCTCAAGTAGCTGCTATAGGTAGTTTTGGCTTCAAACCAGTATTAATGCACAGCTTTTGGCAATGAGTCATGTAGTACATCTTTTCTGCCAGTCCTCAAGCAGCAGGTTTGTGCATTGCAGTTGGGCTGACAGTCCCAAATACACCAGGTTACATCTCTGGGTATCTATTTTATACTTACGTTAATGTTTTTTGGGGGGTCGTTTGTTTGGTTTTATTCTTTTTTTTCTTTAGGCACTCTTGGCTCAGTTTTAGAGCTATATAATTACTTTCAAAGAACTTTGCTAAAGAATGCTTTGATTCACATAAGAGCAAAATCAGGAATTGGCAAAAGCTTGTCATCTGTACTTAAGAGGACATGTCTTATTTATAAACCATAAAACAAACAAGTGCACTAAGAAAAAAATAAATAAAAACAATCAGCACTAGAATACAGAAATCTGGATTAGTGTCTCACGCTTCAACATCTAAGCAATCTCCTGACTTTGGAAACACAGAGCAACTCTCTGTAAAAGAAAAACATAGGAGTCTAGACAAGCTACCAGATGAATAATGTGTCAAAAATAGCATCACGTCTGGCTGAAGTGCATACAAAATCCTCCTTGAGACACAAACACTGTAATAAATATGGCTATTAAATTAGAGAAGGGGAGGGTGGGGAAGGGAAGGAGGGAAGCCCAGCTGGAGCAGTGAGGTTAAACAATCTCCAGCCCAGCTCCCTGTCAGGGTACCCAGATGAAAAGATGTGTACCAGATGAAAAGGTCCCTAATGAAGTCATTGATTGCAGTTAGTGGGCCAAGCCACAGATCTTGGAAAGGTGGAAAGCTAAAAACATCCCACAACAAAGTAACCCAATTCATTAAAGAGGAGGTGAGAATCAAAGTGCTTAACAAATGCATTACACATCAAAGCCAGCAGCCAGTAAAAGGCAGCCTTAGAAGGAATAGTAGAACTAGATAGCATCAAAACACAAGGTTCAACAGGAGAAAGATTACAAATATATGTTCAGAGTGATTTCCAAAGAGTCCTCTGGGAAAACACATCTTTCAGTATGGAATAGTTCTCAACATATTTTAACAATTTGACTTAGCAGAACTTCTGCTTCTTTTCTCTTCTGCTCCATAAGATGAGATAATTCATTGCTTCTACTACACCAATCCTATTCCCATATTTTTGAAATAACCTTGTTGATTGATAGCAAAAATATTTTTAGCACATATTTTTGATAACCTTATTGAATGCTATTATTTATATTATATAGAGTAGCTTCCCTGCTAATCTGTGATGGTACTCTGCAGACTATAAATGTTGGATATGGCAGCCTTATGTGAAAAGTTCGCTAAAAGTTAGACACACAGGAGAACTAGAAACACTCACTGGTTACAAAGTGAGGACAGGAAGACCTCTTGGAGGGTATGAGTCCTGGCTGGCTCCCTGGTACTCCTGTGCTGGGAGAACAACTGCCTTTGAAGTAATTTAGGACAAGGGGTAATGGATACAAGTTGAAATACAGGAAGTTCCACCTTCATATGAGGACATATGAGGAAGAACTTCTTTCTTGTGAGGGTGACAGAGCCCCAGGGAGTTGTGGAGTCTCCTTCTCTGGAGATCTTCAAAACCCGCCTGGATGACACCCTGTGCCATGTGTGCCACGTGCACTAGGTGTCCCTGCTTGAGCAGGAGGGTTCACTAGAACTCAAGAGGTCCTTTCCAACCTCAACCATTCTGGGATTCTGTGATTCTGGGATGCTGGGAGTTTAGATACTTCCTTACTATGCAGACAACCAAATTGTAGATCCCTTCATTTACATATCTGATCCTAAACTTAACCCCACTCAGTAGGACTGAGGTGCCTGAATATAGGTATCTAGAGCCATTTCAGACTGCCCTGGCCTCCAGACACTGCTCCAGAAAGCTGCAGGTCTCCCTTAAATTCAGTGCATACCTATCATTCCCACACAAACTTTTCGGTTTTCCAGGAAAATCTCAAATGACACAGGATGAGTATGTTTCAACAACTGGATCTTCCCCTTATGTCCAGTATTAAAAAGTCATCTCAAGTGTGCCATCTGTTAACCTGTTTTAAAAGCCTGCCTTAAAAGGAGTAGATTGAGAATGAACTAGGAAAGTCAAAATTAAATTCCAAGTATAAGTATAATAAATACATAGAAGTATGTATAATAAATGCATAGTGATATATACTGTACTATATATATTGAACTTTACTGTGAAACCTCAGTTACATATTTCTGTACATTTTGAGCTCTTTTGCTCTAATACTAATCTGTACCAGTGTAGATTTATTCAGATTTGAACAAATGAATACAGTGTGTTTTGGGAAAGGAGGGATCTAGCTTGACTCTTGAAATGCAGAAGGTAAAATAAAATGCAAAATAATCTTTCATCCTTTTAAGTTTCTATTTTTATTTTGATCCTTATGAACAAATAAGAGGTAAGTTTTTACTTTTTCTTATTTCTTTCTATGGTGACATTATGGCATCAAAGAAATCAATAGAAGTTCAGTCACCAAGTTTAACAGGATCAAGATCTTAGTGCTGTCAGAGTTTCAAAACTCCTTCCCTTTCTACTATAGGAATTATACGTGTATGTGTGAGTGTGCATATGCACTTTTTAATATGCATCTGCAAAAAGACGAATAGATGTATAGAAATATATATCAGGAAAATAGCCCTCAGTTTCTCTTTGTTTGTAGAAATTACTTCAGTGTATTGGGTTTTTTTTCTGTTTTTGCTCAGAGCTAACAAATCTGTCTCTCCTTTACTCTTTCTCTATTCAAGCAAATAAAGGAATGGTGCAAGAAAGATGTAGCACAACCAAACTTAGAAGACGGTTTCTTTCAGTCATAGGAATAAAATAATATTGCTTATTTAATAATTTCTACCAGTGAGTTGTCAAATATAAACACAGCTTTCCAGGTGAATGTCTCCATCTCTTTAAACCTATTCGGGGCAATCTAGACCAGCTATATAATCAGCCACTTTACAATAGTGTTCAACAAGAAACACAACAGCTGGCTAATTTAAAGTTAATGATAAAACTACAAGATTTATTATGAACAAACCAATATGGGAAATTCTGTTACATAGAGCCCCAAGGCTCTGAATCCTTCTCCTTCTCTCTTTATTTTATTTGTTATCCTATCAAAAAGCTGCTATCTTCACAAATGGGATACAAGCACTTTGAGAAACAAAGTTTGACAACTGGAGTCTTAGTTTCTGTGTTTAATTCTAAAGAAGTCTAAATCCCTTAGAAATCTCTGAGTTTTCCACAAGAAAATGAATTATACCACTGGACTTCTACTGGTGAAAAAAAAAAAAAAAAGTAAAAAATAGAAAAGAGAGATTCAACAATAACAAATACATTGAGGTTGTTCACAATCCAGGTTCCACACCTCAATTTTATCTGAAGAAACTATGCCAACTTTTTCCTGTTGCAGGAAAAGGTGCAGTTCTATGTCCCATATTTTGATAAATTGTCTGAAGTTTCCGACTGAGAGAGCTTTGTTTCTAGGTCTTAGAATCACAGAGTAGCTGGGGTTGGACAGAACCTCTAGAGACCTTCAGTGCAGTGCCCTACTCAAAACAGGATCACCAATCAACCAGAGCAGGCTGCTCATGACTGTCCAGTCAGTTTTGGAGTAACTCCAAAGATGGAGAGTTCAGAAAGTGCCTGGACACCTTTCCCTGTATTTGACCACTCACACAGAAAAAGTTGGGAGAGGTTGGGTGAGTTATCTATCTTATCTTATCTTTATTTTTTTCTGTTTAATTGGAATTTCCTGTGTATTGGTTTGTTCCCTTTGCATCTTGTCCTGTCACTGAACAGGGCACTGGAAAGAGTCTGTCTCAGTCTTTATTCCCTCCTACCAGGTATTCATAAAACCTTTATAGGATCCCCCCTGGAGTCTTCTCTTCTCCAGACAGAACAATCCTAAGGCTTTCTCACACTTTCTTCATAGGAGAGATGCTCCAGGCTTTTCATCATCTTAGTAGCCATTTGCTGGACTTACTCCAGTAGCTCCGTATCTGTCTTGTAATGGGGAGCCCAACTCTGAGAATAGCACCCCAGATGTCTTCATCAGTGCTGAACAGAGGGGAAGGACCATGTCCCTTGACATGCTGGCTGCTCTCTGCCTAATGCAGACCAGGAACTACTGGCTGTCTTGCAGCAAGGGCACATTGCTAGCTATTGCAGTTTGATGTGGTGGGGGGAGCAGGGTACAAATTTGATAAGAGATGAATCTTGTTCCATTCCAGATAATCCTCAAGGGTTAGAGGGATTAGGGGCAGCTGGATTCATCTCTTAATAGGGATACCAAATACTGTGGTAACTATAAGCCTAATTCTGGCAGTACTGGGTTCACAGTCTGTCGACTGTAGGTCTGATCGCCTTCAAAACAAGTAGTCGAGTTCACGAATAGCATGATTTGTTCAAATGCAACATTTAGAGAACATGTTTCGGATATCAGTACAGGAAATTCACTACTACATTGTGGGTTTCTTAGCCAGTGCCTAGTATACAAACGCGCAGTCATCACTCACCCAGAAGACGAGCGAGGGAGAGGGCTCTCAATTTTGAGGAGTCTCCTCAGGCAGTGTCCTGACCCGAAGGGAGGAAAGGGGTTCAGCCTGTTGACTGATCCAGAAGTTATAATGGAATCTTCTCCCTTCTTTCCTCCTTCTTCTTTCTTTCCTTCTTCCTTCTCCTTCCTAGTCCCTAGTCCTTCATCAGTTCCTTCTTCCTACTATATCCCTCCCTAGTTCACCTTTTATATATTTTCTTTTACATTTAGGTGGAGCTTGAGTGACTCTAGTCATACTTAACTTTCATTATTCATTGCTTAAAAAAGTCTCTCAAGTCAATTGAAAATCTAGAGAGCACACTCAGTGAGGAGTGGTCACTCTGGAAGTGGATAACTTCTAGGATGGGGTTGTGTATTGGTATTGGAATGAGATTAGAATGAGGAGAAGTTTGAGCAAAGTCCATTGGAAAGGATTGATCCGTCACCATTGTTGGCCCAGCACCAGGCATCGCACTATGATGTGGCTCATCAACTACCTGGTACGACCAGGTTGCCCTCTCTGCAGGGAGTACAACAGAGTTTGGCTGCGGTGTCTTAATTCCGCTCCACCTTCTATTCACTCATCGTCTGCAGGGAAGCCAACAAAGTTTGCCTATGGTGTCTCCATTCTGCTCCACTCTTTCTGTACTCTTATTAGCGTGTGCTAGGAGGGCAGATTGTGTTACCAAGGGAATCACGGAGAAGTAGATTCCGTACACATCAACTATCGTGGAAGTAGTAACTGTCTCTCACCTCCGGCAAGGCTCTGTGATGCCATAACTTCCGTTAGGCTCTAATTTTTCTCTAATTTCCCTTTTCTCGAGCAATTCTCTCACATCGGTCCGTTCAGGTTGTCACAGGACCCTCTAGGTCTCTCTCTACAGATCCGTTGTCCAGCGAGTTGTCTCTAACGTGTACTGGTGCCTGAGTTCCCTTTATTGAAATTCGTGGGGTTCCACTCTACCCATTTTTCTACTTAGTTGAAGTCCTTCTGAATAGAGGGAGATTAGAGCAGGTGGTCCTTGAAAATCAACCTCTCCTGGATGCCTCATTCTTCCATGACCTTCTCCCATGAGTTTCTTCCAAGTAGATACATATAAATTTCCTATGTAATAGAAAACAAACAAACAAACAAACAAACAAAAGTGGGCTATGAAGTTGCTCAGCAGTTCCCAGTTCCCTTCCCGAAAAGAATATCTGCAAAATATTGCAGTTGTAGTTTATAAATTAAGTATTAGATGTTTTCTTGCATATCTGTCCTGTTGGTGGTTTGTTTTCTCCGTTTAAAGCAAATATTGTTTCTTAAACTAATTAATCTTTAAACTTGGAGAAAAATAGGTCATTAAGGACCAGAAATCTTATTTTAGTTTTCCTGTGTTACTATGTGGAGGCTGTAATGAGTGTCTTAATTATGATTTCTTCAAATTAGAGACCAGTTTTTGTTGCCAGTCAAGTTCTGGAAGAAGAGTTGCATCATTATTATTATTACTACTATGATTTAATCATGCACTTTAAATGCAGTGTTTGTATTTCTTAAAAAAAGAAAGTTTCTAAATATTATAGGATGATAACACTTGGGATTAGAACTGAGATGAGGCACAGATAGTAGTTTATGAACTGGGAGCATATTCCCTGCTCCTAGATCATCATCCTATGCCATATAGTGACTTAAGATGTAAATAGACAAAGTGTTAAAGAGAAAACCAATATTATCAAAAGAGATGTCTTAAGGCCAAAGACCTGGAAAATACTGCAGTAACTCCAAGAGCAAAAGTAGAATAATATCAGTGGACATATCATTTATCAGCCTAAAGGAGATATTTGTTCAAAGGAAAAAATATTTTGCTGAACAGGAAGGGAAATCAAGTAGAATCAATGTCTCTACAGTAATTTACCTCTTCAATTCCAAAGACATTCTTCTATCTATAACATCTGTGTACAGAAAAAAAAATGATGAAAATGCCTTTTTTTCCCTAATCATTAAAAAAGGAATACCGAAACCGCCTAATGACACAATTTAGAGGAAAAAAAGAAAGAGTTCTTTTTAAACAGTGAGAGTGAAATCACATCATTAACTATATCCGTGATTGAGCAAAGGTTCTGAGTATCCCCTTAGCTGCAGTTAAGTCCTGTTGACTATACGGACTGAGTCAAATGCTTATAATCTATTCTCATGATTAAGGGAATTTGTTAATTTGCGACAAATAAAAAAGCTATATTCTGAGGATTATAGAGCCAAATTAAGTAAAATTACAAGTATGAAACAGATTCTGCCAGGAATTCAAAAATATGTTCCAGATGCATTACCTTAGAAGCACAGTGGTAAAAGATTTTGAAACTAATGGAGGGCAGGAGGTTATTTTGACTGCAGAGAGCATAGAAAGCCTATAAGGAAGCAAAATCAAATAAAAAACCTGCTTTTGTATTTCTGTGGTCTACAAGTGTGTGTCTTCCTTAATAGGGATATGCAAAGGATTAAAAGGGATCTTTGGATCTTACCAAACTTAGGAAGATATTTGTCTCCAAAAGGAAGACTTTTCTGTAATTTGCTCCTCTTTTCTTACTTATTTCTTCTGTTTCAGTATGTCCCTGTCAACATTAAAAACAAACAAACAAACATAAAGGAAGAACAACCAACCAAACAGAAAAAATATAGTTTAGGGCTGGTGTATTTGTACAAGGCACACAAGGCACATCCTTTGCGCTTATTTAGGGACTTCAGGTATTTTTAAAAGAAGAAAAAATGATATCTGAAAGCTAATTGGATAGATTAAATGAATGTATTTCTCCATTCTTCTCACTGTCTCCACTGTAGATTATTATGTCTTAATAAACTCTTAGGAGATGCCATGATGTCATGTCAACAGATGAAACATATAAAACAAAAATGGTCATAGAGGTCTCACACAACTTGAAAACCACATTAATATTGTGCAAGGTCTCCAAGTATCTTCCTTCTCTGCCACCACTCTAGGCTCCAAACACAGCTTCGATGTAGCCCACTTTTCATTGCTTCTTTACAATGGCAACCTAGTTCATATGATGTGGGGTAAGGTAAGGTTCTTGGAGACCTAAAACATGGTTCGCTTGTACAAACATTTTTTAGCATGGTTTTCAAGTGAGTACTGCAAGAGATGTATGGATAAAGCAAATGTTTTGAGTGTAAATAAGAGCTCTTTGGATTAAGAAGCTTTCAAATCTACTGGCCACACAACAGGGCATGTTATTGCATATGTCATTTTTGCACACAAATGACAAATCTCACTGAATTTTTACTGACCCCAAGCTCCATGGTAAAGTGCAAAATCACAAGAAATTCTTTTAGGGGTGAGCAGATCATAGGGGCAAAACACCTGTATTTGTGGCAAGATGATAGTCGGAAAATTACAAAGAATATACCATAAATTTATTTAGCATTTCATATCAAAGGTGTTTCCATTTCTGTTGTTAAAGGTTAAAGGTTTGAAAATATATTATCTGGAGTTTGAATAGCATATATTGGATTGAATGCATTCCAAAGTATGTATGAAAAAGAAAGTCTTCCCTTTCCTCCCCTACCCCAGATAAAGCAATTTTCTTACAGGCCAGTCCTTTTCAAATGCCAGATCTGTGACTGTTTCCAGAGTTGGTTTAAAGAAAGGAAATAGCTGAGTATGTTAGTTGAACTATACTCTTTATCCTTATGAATGTTTTCCTTAACATTCTTCACATACCTGCTGTGATTTTTTTCTTTCTTTTCTGTCATTCAGATGACTTATTTGAAGGAAAGGGTCTGGTTTTAATTGTACACAAGGCTGCCTCAGACATAGCATTCTTTTTTTAAGAGGAGAGAAAAAAAAAAAAAGGAAACACAAAGAGAAAAGAAAACATGACACTGATGCATCCTTGAAATCAGAGCAAAGCCTACTACTGAACATCCTGTGTAATTATGTCAACAGAAATCCTAATTATCACAGTCTGAAGACTAGGCTTGTGGCTTTGATTCTGTAAGGAGCATCCTGCCTCTGGCCGGTTTCTAGAGACTAGATATTTTATCCACACTCCCGCTGCTAATAGGCAGCACATTGTGACCCCTATGTGGCTTTCCCCACAAGCAGGTGATTGCAATTATGTCCTGATATTCTCAGTCCAATAATCACATCTCCACTCATGTCTGAGTGCAGTGCTATTGGAGTCCATGTCAGTTGACTTGAATTGACTGTTTTTCTATGTTTCTGACACACAATTATTTTGCTGAAAAATTTCCTGTGAAAAAAGATTATCTTTCAGGAGATGAGAACACAACAATGCAACTTTCTTTACTAAAGCAATTTTGTACTAACCGTATCCTTACAGTCACAAGAGACTCTGTTATCAATTTTAGATGGTTACACTCAGATGCTGGGATGATGGACAGGAACATAAAGTTCCAAAATAGATCCTAAAATGCTTTCCCTAGGTAACCAATTAGTAGCACAAGACAGAGATAAGCAAAAGAGTAAATCTATGGACTTCTCCAGAACTTTAAAGTGATTAAGGACTAGGAATAGTATCAACAAACAAACAAACAAACAAAAGACAAACAAACAAACAAAAGTCTTCTGAGGCAGTAATCTCTCACCACTTATCTTTTTTTTTTTTTTCTTGGGAAGCAGTTATTTCTTCCTATTTCTTACCTCCTGAACAAGGTTCAGGGTTCACCTTTGCGTTCATCTCCAGAACCCAAAGCTTTGGTACCTGTTGTGTGTACACTTTTAATTCTTTAGCATTTGTGTGCAACTCCAGCATAGCCTTGTAATCCAAAATGGGTATACAGAGATAACAAGCAGATCACTACAAGAACAGACTGGATGATCAGGAAAGGAGGAAGCACAGTGCAAATGCTGATACAGCTGATACACCCAGAAAAGAGTTGGCCATATAGAAGGGAGACTCAACTAAAGAGTGAATAGATTTCTTGTTGAAACATGATCAGCATTATTTGTTCATATTGCGATAGTACCTAGAGCTATCAGGCATAGGCATAGGTCAGGTACTTCATGGAACCAAAGGGGTATTCTCTGCCCTTCTGCCCTAAGAAGGTTACAATTTTAAGAGAAAGTCAACATAGCTCTTTCTATTGCATCATGAAACCATCATGTAGGCTGAGACCGAGGAGCAACTGAGCAAAGGGACAAGAATGGACATTCCATTTTTTTCCAAGATTTCAGGAATGGCTATTCTGAGGAGAGGAAGGTTCCTATCCAAACTGGATTACTTATTTTCATATGTCATAAGAAGACAAAGACAAGGTTTATTGAAACAAATGCGCTTATATGATTAGGAGGATCCTATATCATTATAAGATCAGAGGTTTAGAGACTTAAAGATGTGCTAACAAGTGGTAGCAGAACCAGAAAATCAAGCCAGATCTTCTTAATCTCATTTTGATGACAACCACAGAACAGTCCTCCTCCCTCATTCTTTCTAATTATTTTGGCAAAGCCACAGGTAAAATGTGCATAGGAATATAAGCTGTGACAAATAATCACCTTCAGCATCCAAATGTATCTCAGCTAACCAACTTAGCTTCTAAATTTTCTCAGTAAATGTATCCCTAAAAAAAAATCCAGCAAAAATGCAAATCTTCCTGCATTCAATTATAGACTACTAATATCAGTTTTGATTTTCTTACTCACATGGATTCAGTCTTGAACTTACGTCTGCTTTGTGAAAGAGGTTGGAGTAATGACTTCCAAGGGTATCTGACATATCTTCGGTGGGGCTTGCACCCTGCATATTGAACATCACTCATTTCCACTCAATATATGGAGGATAGTTTTTGAGATAGTCTAATCTCCTTGTTTTCTGGCTTTTCTCATTCACAATGAACTAATTTGGTAGTTTCACTTCTCTTCAGTGGTAAAAACAAGAGAATTTGTCCAGTCTACACCAATATAAGCAATGCTAATTTTGTTCATGTTGAATGTCACTGCTGAATGTTACAGACTAAGCACATTTCTCACAACTGTAGCTACTTCTTAAACACACAGACATCCAGGCACAGTAACCCACTTCCTGCCCTTCATAGATCTGCTGCTACGGCCAATCAAATTACCATTCCCTGCTGTGCTCCCAAGACCTGCCTCTGATTAGCATCACCGATTTCTTCCTTGCTGCAAAGGGTCAGGTTTAGAAGGCTGACAGAAACCAATGTAACATTGGCAGCTGCTCATTACTCCTTAAGTAGCTCCATTACTTCTAAAACCAATTTCAGAACTTCCCTTCTCTTTGCATTCTAAATCCCACTTCACTTTAGCAATCAATATTTCATAATTTTAGTTTAGTTTTATTTTATTTTATTTCTTTATTATAACCACCTTTCCTGCTGAGCATCATTTACTTTAGCACATTAAATGAATCACAACCAATTTTGCTTCTGCTATCACTTATGTTGTATCTGATCACAGGTGAAAAACACTAGAGAGGGCTAAAGCCAGGAAGGTTTCTTAGCCTATAGCTGGTCCCGATGCAAGTAGTTCATTTATCTTGCCATACAAGACCTAATCTAGCCACACTGTGCACAGTCAAAACCTCTGTTGGATGAGTTAAGACAACGTTTCCTCTTGAGTAAGCCGATAGCTTGTCTCAGCTGGGTAGAATGATACAGTGTTCCTGCAAGATCTACTCTTAGAAGCAATCACCAATGATAAATATTAGACTACAAAGCTAACTAGCCCTGTCTAGCAGGGGGCTGACTTTCCAATTAAGCAGCATCTGTTTCTTTCCACAGTCACAAAGCACATATGGAAACAGTACCAGCTTCTATGAGTGTCTCCAAATCCATCCCATACTTGAGCTCTGAATCATAGACATATTTTGTCCTCAGCTAATTTGTAAAGCAGTAAGGCAGTAAAACAGATTTCTGCAGCTGTTTGACTCTAAAACTACAATTCTACTGCACAGCACCAAATTATTTGTGTTTTACATCTTTGGAAGCATCTCCTTTTCGTCCTTATCTCTGTGCAATATTCAACATATCTCCACTGACTGGAGACAGATACAATTGAAAGGGTATCTCCAGCTCATCTTTAAAACTTGAGTCTGCCAAGGTGCATCAGGGATTTGGGGCATCTAAAGAAAGGGCAAAGTATAAATGATGGATCTACCATCATGCACATCATCCAGCTTTTTCTGCCAGAACTGAGATGAAGCTGGAGGCACAAGCTTCTGAACACTGCTCCAGTCCTGGATTTTCATAGCATTTGCAGAGTGCCCCTACCTCTTCATTTTAGAAGAAACTCCCCAGTGACCAACAAGCTGCTGAGACTTCACTGGAGACAGGATTTGGAGCTTAATGAGCACAGATTCAGCAAAGCATGAGCAACTAATGATGTAGATTGGAAACTGCATATTGTCTAGTGCACTGCCAGGTGTCAATTGTGATGCCGGTTGTAAATTAGTATCATGTCAGAGTAAATAATCTGGTGTCTGCTGTCTGAAAAAAATAAAACAACTGACTTCATTAGGAGAGGGTTCATCCCAGGGGAATGCATTTTATACACTATACAGAGATTTTTTTTTAACTTGGCTTAGAAGGGAAAAAAATCCTGCCATCTTGCAGTGAAAATAACCAAGGGGAACAGATGTACTGTAGCATATAACAGAGATCAACAGAGAACAGAAGGGTGAAATACCAGGAAACACACATTAGCTAGGAAGATGCCACATCTGGACCTTTAAGCGTTACAAGATCATAATCATTTCTATTCCTCAACCCCACAACACATGAATGCTAAAAAAACAGAGTGAAAATACATTACACTCCAGGATAAATATTGAGAGTGTCTAACTACAAGAAACTCAGGATCAAGGTGCTATCTGATTTGGCTCTCCTCTTTCTCATGAGCTCCCATCCAGGAGTCAACATTCCCACTCTGTTGATCCTTCAAGAATTTATGCCCTGCTCAAGTCCTGTGCTCATCTTTTCTGACCACCCATAATCTGAGAAATATTATCTGCAGACATTTCATTGAACTAGATACAAGCCCAGGAGAAATTTCATTTTTTTTTTGACAAACTGCCTTCTTCTGACTGATTAGTGAAAAATCTTTAAGCTGTGCTTTCATGCCATGTGTATCTATTTTCACGTACACACGTAATATCCATTACCCATTTATTCAGGTCTTTCCACTTCTGATTTAAATCACTAACAGTCTCAGTCTAATAACAGTTCCAGAAAGCTGTCTTTCTAAACTCCTACTCGGGTGTAAAGGCCCTATGACTGATGTCTTGATCCTGCAGAACGTTCTTTACCCTGTATCTTCATCTTGCACCTCACTGAAGGTGAATTTGAGTCCTTCATCTCTGTGCACCGAAATGTTCCAAGTGCTCATGAAGATGAAGCCACAATTCCTTTTCTCTTGAGAAACCCAGTTACCTCTGTGTTTATTATCTGGCAAGGAAGAAGAAATGAGATATTTCCAACTTTGCACAAAGTAGGGCACACAAAGATCTCTGGGTGCAAGGCTCTTTGGAAATGAAGGGTGTTATCCGCCTTAAAGGAGATTGATTGGGACTGACTGGGAGAAAAAATGCAGCAAAAACAGTTAAAAATTTCTCAGTTTTCCTTTTTCTTTCTTTTCTTTTTTTTTTATTTCTTTGACTGATAGTACGTGTTACTATGATAAACGAATGCAGCCATGTGTAAGGTCTTAGTTCGAGGCATTATCAACGGAGACAGGGATGTATAATTGCATTGCAAATCCCATTACAAGGAGGCAAGCTGAAGCAGGTTCTCTAACAGAGTTGCAAAAATCATGAAGTCTGATTGAGGTTCATTTTTAAATAACGCTCCTCACAGAGGAGGAGAATAACAAGGCAACCCCATTGCCCGCCTGTCCATCACGCATGACCATCATGGGAAGAAGAACTGCTGCCCAACAGGAGATGAGAGGATTACAATGGCTAACGGTGTATGCTCTGAACATCCTTTGAGACTTATTATTGACACTTCCTGTAGCTTATTACAACAACTGCTGCACTGATTCTCGCCAAATCATCCTCATTTCATTGGAAGCCATGGAAAATACTTAAAGTTGCATTCCTAGAGCTGTAGCAAACACTGCTATTGGGTTCTTATATTTCCCACATGTAGGTCAGCCTCTCAGTAGTCTTGCTTGCTTCTGCCTAAGCTGTATTTCCTATTTCTTCTCTGTTCAGACTGTCCATTAAAACATCTGACAGGAGAGATACTCTTCTATTTCTGCTATGTCTTGCAGTAAAGATATTAGAAGCTTATTACTTCCTTAATGTGGTAAGAGCTGAATCATATGATTTGAAACTGCTATTTTCCTTGGTAATGTCTTGTTAGAGTTCTTGGTAATGTCACATTTAATTGAGCCCTGTAGTTTTACACTGTACAATGTCATCATCACAGAATTTTCATACTGAAAGTGCATCATTTCATATTCAGCTTTAAACACTTACTTTCAGTGGGAGAGATCATTTTAATCACTACAGCCTAATCCAGAAAGGCACATTTACAATAGCTAACAGTCCTGTTGGACTGGCTGACAGCAAGATATATTTCATAAATCAGAATTTTTATCTTGGCCTTCCGCAACAAATTATCCCTGGCCTTGCTACATGGCCCTTCTCATCCTAAACTGCTAAATGGTGGGAAATGTGAGCTCAGCTGTTGCATGCAAACCAATTAGACATTTCTGCTTCCAATGGTTGCATTTCATGGCTCTGTGTATACCACATATTACCTTTAAAAACAGAAATAAACAGTCATCTCCATGATATGAAATAGTTTTTCCACCAAACAGAAAAGTAGAACTTTTCACTTTTGATGTGTGTTTTATAAGAAGATTAGATTAGACAGACAGAAATCTCCTTTGACACAGCTGCTTGTTTATAGCAGAAAAGGAGGAAGAGAAAAATGGAAATGTGGATTGCTCATGTATATGAGCTCTAGTAACTGCGAATAAAAGAAAAAGACAACAAGAGCAATGGATAGGTTTGGAAGCATGTACATCTTCCTATAGTCAAGACAATCATTTTCAGATTTTTTTTTCCAGGTTTCCTATTTTGATTAAAAGTCACAAATTATGAAGTTTCACCTTGGATTCATCTGAGTGAATCTTTGTAGAGTCGTGACTGAACATGGTCCAAGTTTTAAATGAAAGTGAGTGAATGTATTTGTGGATGGTCTTGCATGGTTTCAGCTCAAAACCCAGGCAAAATCCCTGTGATTTTTGCCAAGTCTTTCTTTCAGACCTTAGAATTAATTTAAGCTGTATTTGTAGGGCGAGCATTTACAAAGTTCAAAACTGATTTTGCAGGTTAGCACCATCTCCTCTGGATAAGACATGGGGCAATATCCATGTATTACAGATACAAAAGACCTCCTCTATGTAGTCCTGTGCAAATTATAAGTTTTCAAAATATTACAGTAGAATGGAGATGAACTTCGGAGTTGGTAACTATTCTGTGGATGGATGACTAAGAACTGAATTACAGGAAAAACAAAAAACCTATAGAATTGCAAATATATAATACACATATGTGTATACATAGATTAATGGTTACTGTAACTGTGTCTGTGAGTACATGCATATGTGTATCCCTGTGTGCTTGTTAGTGCTAATTTTATTTTGATTGAAAATCTAATATTTTCAAAGAGAGAATTTGGGACTTCAGTTCTTTAGGAGCTAAGACGGTTCTGCTTGGGTTTACCCTCCACCCAAAGAAAGTAGTATTATTCCATGAAAATATCCCTTCAGTCAAAGAAAATATTTCTGTCAAAAATCATTTATGTGGAAGAATTTTCAACTGGTGCTATTTATACAGCTAGCACAATAATAAAATTCCCACACCAACAGTGTTCATTAGTTGTTATTACTTAGCTATTATTTTTATTGCTCCAGCTGTCTAGGTGTGTTACAGAAGTGGTGGGATGAGAGTCACCCTTTCCATAAGGACTTTCTATTTCAAACAAAGACAATAAGATATTATACGTAACAGGGAGCAGCACAAGGAAATAATGAAGTTAAGCCACTAGCCTGAGGCAGGTCAACATTTTTGAACAGTTCAGTAGAGTATTTGTAGACTCTGTGTCCTGTTAACAAATACGTGTCTATATGAGTGATCTAATATTTAACCATGTTTTGGAAGAAGTGTGTTTGAAAAAGAGCCTGTTGGGTTTGGAGGAGAAGAGAAATTACATGTCAGACTGAATCAAGAAAGTGATTATCAGCATAATTATGTCCTTCTCTAGAGATAGGAAACATGATCAGGAGATGGCTGTTCTGATAGCCTGGGAAGGAAAATAGACAAGAGTCATTGACTCATTTTTACTGTAAATGAAGCTTGACAGAGGATATAAGACCTCTCAAAATATCAGTATGAATCATTAGGCCATAACCAGGCTGCTATTAGCTGGTACCAAAGCTCCCCACTAAGCATTCTGATGTTGCTTTTCTGACAAGTTAAATAAGAACATGGCAAGACTGGAAACCAAACCGTGGCTTCATGGTTAGAAGCAAACCTGTCCTGAATTTAATCCCACTCACAATCTAGTAAGAAGTACTCTCACTATAGGAAAACAGAAAAGGTAGATGCAGGTAAATTCCAAAATCTTGCTTTATTTCAAAGAGGATTAGCTTCCTTGCTAATGTCAGCAAAAAATGAAAGGATTTGATATCAGCCTGTGCCAGAACAGAGTCATTGTCTTCTTTACGAATTAGGAGACGATGTGATAGGCACCACACATGGGTGAGTGTGGGACTCAGGATGGTCCAGCTCATAGAAGAGGGTTTGCTCTGGGGTGTTCCCCAAGAGTTTAGGAACCCTGGTTGCACCACGACTGAAGTCACCACATTGTGGAGTTACTGTAGACATCCAATGAGTGAAGAGTGATGAGCAAACATAGTCAGTAGAAGCAAAGTGACACTGTGACTCACACTCTAAGCTTCTCTGCGCTGTCAAATTTTGCACTGAGTATTTGTTGCATATCCCTACTGTTATCTGTTGACTGTGCATGATGTTATCTGTTGACCATCCTGTTAAGCATCCTGTTGGTATCCACTGTTATTGACTGAGGCCATCTGTTCTGTTGTGTAACCATGTTCTGGCATCGGTCAGCCAGATAATGAGCTAAACCTAGAAAGGTTAAAATCAAGTAAGCCACAAACCTCTGGTGTGGATTCAGACACCTCAACACCTGGTCTGCAGACAAAACTATCTACCCATCAACAGGGATGCCCCTAATGCCAACTTCCAGGGGCAATCTGAATTATCTTTGCTCAGCTTGATCATGGTGAGAATAATATGGTGAAAATGGATCAGCTTTAATAAATTCTTACACTTGACAAACAATGATCTCAGTGCAACTAACCCTGAAGTACAAAGGAACTGTAGATACCCTTTTGGTGGTGCATCACAAGAGTTGAGATAAATATATCATTTGGTTTGGATGAGGTGCCTCTTGGTTAGGTGCAAAAGAGTAGTGCAATTCCATGTCTTTGGTTTGCATAGATGAGTATTTGGTTCTATCCAAACCATATCTTTGGCCCAGATCACATCCTATGCAGCTAGCTGGATATATTACACCAACCTGAGAACACTTCCTGAGAATAAAACCTGACTAATCCTATGTTTCCTAAATTTCTCAGTATATTGGATCAGATATATATGTATAAATATTTTCAATAAGCAAAATACTTAGCCAGGATCTCAATGATTCTTTTGTTATTATTCCTATGCAGGAGCCCTACTGTTGGAAAATCGCATATCTCAGTCAATAAATAAAAAACAAATGAAGCGTAGAAAAGATTAATTATATAGAATTGGAACATATATGGATTCATATAAGTTCCTTATTTTAGTAGGCAGCCAGCCAGCACTATAACATTTCCAGCAAATATGGCTGGCTTTAATTTATTAATTTCTTAATAGTCTCTAATAAAGATTCAAAATAATCAAACCCTTACTACTTCAAACTGATTAGTTTTAGAGATGAGTGATTATGATTGTCTTGAGAGTGAACAAATCCAACTGAAATTCAGGAATTTACTCATACAGAATTCCAAGTATCATTTTGTGTCTTTTTTTTTCCTTTTTGGAGGTGGGGGGCAGGGAGAAGAGATTTGATTGTGTATTTGATGGAAAAGAAAGGAGGAAGCATAAATAGAAAAAAAAAAGTAGATAGGAGTAATGGGCAGGTGGGTGAAATAAAAAGATATAAAAGACTTTGTATGGAAAGAACAAATATAAAGACGGATGAATAGAGTTTATAGTCAATATTTGACAGCCCATGTACTTCCAAAATGTGCTTAAATTACACAGGAATGTTCTCAGTCCTGCTTTCTTAAATTAAATAGCTGGGAAGGAGTATATTTTTAAAGATTTTTAAAGATTTTTATGTCCTTTGTCCCTATAAAGTCACTGAAAATTTAGAAGCTTACATATGCTTAATTATGGTCTTCATAACTTTCAAGAAGATACAGGTTTTTTATCACTTATTCAGTTTGATCTTCTTTTCTTGTCAGCTGTGGAACTGAATCTCCATTAAATTTCCACAAACCATTTTGTTCTTGCAGCTTTCTGCTCACAAAAGCTGTTAAAAAAGTTGCAATGACCAAAAAAAAAATCACAAAGGAAATGAAAAATAGAATCACGACACTCTACACACACACACACACACACAAAAAAAAGGCACCAGAATGCTTTAAACACCACTGAAGTCAAAGAAACTGAAAACAAGTTCAACTGGTTCTAGAATTTCTGGAATATTTGTTAAATCAGAAATAGATGTAAAAGAATATGCAAAAAAGCAGACTGCTGATTCTCTAACTGTAATCTAATTAACGATTCATAAAACCGTACTAAGTGGCCCCCAGTTGATCTGTGGAAACTTGTAATTTCAAAAAAAGTGTATAATAAGAGTTGGGAATGACTATGTTCAGGGCGTGAATGAATGTGCATTGTGAGATGAGATCAAGTGAAATAAAAGAGAAATAAAATAGAATTGGAGAGGAAAACAGTGGGGTGAGGGGTAGTAAAAAGGACTTAGAGTGGGAGTGGGATAATTTACATCCACAGGCCAGCTATACATGGTGTCCAATTTCTCCAAATATTCCTCCTGCATCAGGAGATCTTACTATTCATTATCTTCCAGGACCCTTCTACTCTACCATTTCACCTTGGTGTTTGCTAAAAACAGCTAGAGTCTTAGATATGGAAAAATCATTTCATAAATGCTAAACTATATTTTGGTAAACCATCTTCCTCAATATTGCACAAAACAAGCACACTACAAATCACCTGTGGTAACCAACCTTTTGGAGTCGGTGGAGCCAATTGGTTCAGTACATTCTTGAATCAGGACCTTCCTCTTATGTCTAATTATTTCCATTTGTTCATATGTGGACATTCTATTCTAGTTTAACAACGGGACTCTGTTGTACACAGGCACAAAAATTGTTGTCAGCTACTGATGCTTCATAAACAAGAATAATGATAATATCTGTGGTAGGAAAGTAATGACAGCTATAGTAACATTGTGACTCAGAGGGTAGATATTAAAGAAACAAGGTAATGACAAGTTCAAACTTTTTTTGAGAATAGGAGATTGATGTTCCCTGCAGTGAGTTTCACTGAGGGTACCTGTCCTAAAATATCCAAGGTAGCACCAAAGATGCTCCTTTAATCTGGACAAGGTCTTATGCTGAGATCCTAGCTCAGTCCTTGACTCAGATGTAGCTTTCTAAATTGTGCATATTCTGAAGTTTGACTTCTAGGTTCACACAGATAAATGGAATCTTCCCATTTAGATACAATCTGAAATTTAGAAGAAGGAAATCTCTGGTCATTTGTGACCATCTCAGGGAGAATGAAGTTATTGAGCATTTACAGAAAAATATTCTATCTTAAGCCACCGTTTTTTTCTTTCCTAAGGATCCCAAGTCAGCAAACTCCATTGCATCAAGCCTATCTGTACCAGTTACCAAAAAAGGGTCTGCTGTCATTCATTTTAAATGCCTGTTTGGTACCATTTCTTAGTGGGTATCCTCATAGAGACTACTTGCTAACAGATGCAATTGGTTCTTTAGTGTGCATCATCAAGTTTTAATTAGCACTTACCTGCATCAGTTATCTTTATGCAGCTAATTCACAGATGCAGCAACCCGTGTATTATTTCACTGAACTGAAAGATCCATTTATGCCACTCCCACTGCCTAGTATTCACAACAGAAGAAATATTGACTTAGTAGGGGTGGCTTTTGTTTGTCTGTTATAACTGTTACTATTGCAATAATTTAGGTCTCCATTGGAAGAATTTAATCTTTTCCACAAAAGAAGGATATGGTGAGGAAAAAAAGTAGTCCTAATTAGTGACTATTTCTGGAAAGCTAACAAAGAAATGAGCCTCATTTAGGTTCTATTAAGGGCATAGTCGGGGTTCAGTATTTTTGAGGATAAAAAGAGAACTTTTAAACAGGAAGAGAAAGGATTTCAGTAGCCTCTATTGCAAAACCAAAACAAAACAAAAAAGAAAATGAAGAAAAATTAATAGATGTTGATACAAAATGAGGAAGAAATAATAATAACAATAAAAGTACAGACTGTGACACTAATCATATCAGGTCTTTCTAAAGGCCCACATAGCCCAAAAGAATGTTGCTAAATGGTGGCCACTAGTGGATACTTCTGAAAATGAGGACTAAAAGCAGCTATTAGTTGCCCAGGGCAAAGATGTCAGGTCAAGATGTGAAATCTTCATCCTTGGAAGTTTTCTGGACTCAGCTCGGCAGGCCACAGCTGACCTTGTATGGGCAGTAGTCCCACCAAAGTGACAGGCTGGACTAGATGTCCTCCAGAGGTCCCTCCTACCAACAGTTCTTGAATCATGGCATGATATTTTGTCAGTGTATGACCCCACCTCTCCATGATTTATTGTGGCTCAAGGATTTCTTGAGCCAAAGGCAATATATTCTTATTTAAGACCTTTAATGATTTTTTATTTCATTATTTTTCCCCAGTATTGAAGATGAGAAGTAATAACACAAGCATTCAATCTTCAAAACACAGTCAAATGTTTTCCACTACGTTTCTGCTATGAGGTGATATGGCCTTTGAACCTACACAAGCATGATGGAAGAAGAGGGTTCTCCGGGCCTTTTTCCACTTTCTTTCATGCTTCAAAAAATATGTTTCCCAAGTGTTTGCTCTGTGCTCCAAGTACATTTCCCAGTAGTCAGGGATTGCAAGTGACACTTTCTCCGATAACCTGAGGGGGTGTGAGGGAGCCGCATGACAAGGCACTAGGAGTTTCTGCATTTATGTTCTGTTGCTTTTTTATTATTATTATTTCACTTCCATTGCAACAATAAGTCATTAACTGTCACCAGTATCACTCCCTTAGGGTAGCTTGTTTTGCAAAGTTGCTATCCCATTGTATCCCACTTGCAAAACAATGTAAGAATTTGTGGTGGTTACCAGCTTTCCTTTTGTATTAATTCTATTCTTATTTGTGGCTTAAGCCATTATTGCTCACTCCAGGTCTGGAGGCAGGAGGAAGCAATTAGACGCTGTCAAGCACATGGGAAGGAAATTGATGTTGTCACCACTGACAAGTGGAAGAAGACGCTCTCTCAGCCACAAATTGATTTAAGTCCCACACATGCTCTTCAGGTCCCACAAGTCCACCTGGAGGATTAACTGAGGGCTGGAGTGTCATTGGGATTATTCAGCCAGTATCAGGGCTGCACTGCACAAATATCTGTACAAGCACACATACTCTAGCACATATTGACATCTGTGATTTTTTTATTATTATTATTTTGTTTGCTTTCGTCACGGGGGAGGCCATGAGTTGATTGCAGCGAAGTGGCTCCATAACACGTTCTATCTCCCAAAATTTCAGTGTTGTGTCCACTGTTGTTTACAGGTCTTCAGTTTCTCATGCTCCAGAAGTTTCTCTTTGACTGCTAAATCATGAACTTCAGGGAGGTAGTTTTGCCATGCTCAAGTCCCTTATAAATAAATCTTGTTATTAGCAGACCAGGAAAAAAAAAAAAAAAGGCCTGTCAGCCCAAGGATGGTCTTAGTAAAGATTGACTTCTACTCACACCCAACCCTAAGGGCTTTATCAGACTACCAACTATGCTAACTACCCAAAACTCCCACTTTTTCTCATACTTCTAGCCAACAGCCATGTCACTCCCTTCTATTTTCTGATCATGGTCATGGTATTTGTGAGAATCCTGACAGCAGGTAGCAGCTGGTGGTTCATGACTGCTGCTCCTGGTGCCAGTAATGACTGTCCTCCTGGTACCTGGTGCCCAATATGTGTCATACCTACCTGCTGTGTTATGTTTTATCTTTAAGTTATAAACTCTTTGGGGTTGGATCTCCTTTGAAATGTATTTCTGCAAGGCCAAACACAGTAAACTTTTACTTTTAAAGTCCCAGGCTGGTGTCATTTGACATACAGAAAAGAATAAATAACAATATATATATTTTTTTCCTAAGTAGTGAGAAAACCAATATCAGGGTGAGTAATATTCTTAGAGAGGCATGAGTCTGTTCTAACCCTGATAGAATTTATGACTTATAAGAGACTAATAACTTTTTTGTAATTTTCAAAAGACAAAAAGCTATTCCAGCTGGAAATAAAATATTAAGTGGAGTGGGCACAGCAGCTGAACTGGGGCATTAGTCACACCTGGTACCTAAGATTTTACTTTTCTTCCCAACAATATGAGAGTGTTGGACACATTCAGTATGTGATATCTATTTCCCCAGTTGCTCTTTAATAACTACTGTTATATAGCTCTTTTTCTCTGGATAGAAAGAGTAATTCTCCTGTCCATCACACAAGATGTAACTGCATGTAGAGAAAATAAAAGCATTGGTATTACAGATACATCTTTTGTTGCACTTATTTCCTTCAGTGTCAGTTCTCTTTTCACTATATCCCTCAGCAACAAGTGCTAGTATTAAATAAGTATTTAAATCTTAGATGGAAACTAAATATCTCAACTTTTGCAATGCTACAGCAGTTACTGCTCATTCCACCTCTTGTCATTATACCTGACTGTTTGAAATAAAGTGGTTTCAGATGGTGCCATTCCCCCAAATAGTAGTTTGTCTCACAAGAATTAAAGTTATAAAATCCAAAACACTGCAGTCCAAACAAGCACATTCTGGGTCAGGATGCTAAGTGTTGTGAGAAACCAGGAATTGGCAGTGAAAAGCAAATTAGACCTGGACATGCACTACAGACAGCTCAAAGCATCAACACTAAGTTCAGCATTTGAGGCTCACAACGTGGCTGGAATCTTTACACCAACTGCAAGCATACAAAAGTAGGAAAATAAATAAATCACTAAACCAAATGAATTTCACAGAGATAAAAAAAATAGAGATTGTGGCTTTGGAAAGAATGACTAGCAAAGGAGCAAAGAAAACTACACACACACACAAAATACAACCTGCATTTTAGTTAGCTCTTCTAAAATTGAAAATAAGTTGCAAATAATTGTCATTTCTTTCATCTTTTTTTCACCAAATAAGAAATAAATTCTCTTTCTTGACCCCAGGGCAATTCTACAAACACCTAGGTTTTGTTGGAGGTGTTTCTCTATGGAGTGTGAAGTAAATGCAGAGTAACGAGTCAGAAAACTCTAAGAGTAAAGATATCTAACAGTAAGAAAATATCTTTAAATAAAAATACCTCATTAGTACTTTCACCTTTAAGAACCTACACAGCAGATGAATGAATTACTGTTTATTTGTTGGGAGTTTTTTGGTGTTTTTTATTAATTGACAACTTGCTGGCTACATATGTAAAAATCCATGAGTTCAGTGGAATTATCTGAGGACTTACAACACCCATTTATCTCCAGGAAAGATACAGAAAGAGAAAAATGTTAAGTTTTCATTTTACTGAGAATGTAATAGAGACAAAGTCATGACTGGTGCTTCGGCTGCAAACTCACACCAAAGCAAACATAGAAATACTTCTCACACCCTTTTTCCTGGCTTCTGCTTTTCACTTATCGTGCTGATCTCATTATGGTGCCACAAGGTGGGAGGACAAGTAGGATAGGGACTGGCAGAGTAAGGAGATGCTACTCTTCTATACATATATAAGTACAGTGTGCATCACTGACGGAAACTGCCATTCTTCATGCTCAGGCCTGGATAGCACAATATTGTAATGAAAAATATGAAATTTAAACTAAGATGTCATCTTGGGATGGGTCAATGAGGTGTTTTCTTTATTATTTTATATTAATATTTACATTATTTAATATACATTTATACATTTCTTTTGAATCCTGAAAACTGAGTTTACCTATTCATAAGATTTTGCAGCATTTCACTTTACAGGAAGATACTGAGATCATTGCAAATGCATTTCCTATGCTACTGTAAATAACTCCACTTCAAAATTCATCTGCAAACATGGACTAATACAAATATATTACATAAAGGCTGCTTGTGATTCATTAGAACTTATTTGATCCTAGAACTCATTTAAAAATATCCACTGTTTTTTTCCAAAATACTTTTCTCATAGTGTGGAAAAAAATGATAAAATCCAAATCATCCTGTGCAATGTATCTTTACCACCTGCGTTCACATTAGTTTTGGTCTAGTATAAAGGAAATCAATATGAGTTCTTTCATCGATGGCATTATGTGCTGGATCAGACCTGCAAAATATTATGCATCAATGTGAATATATTACAGGCACTCGAATCCCACTTCTGCAATAGCTGCCTTTTATGACAGCCTTTTAGAAAGGGCAGCATAGCATGTCAGTGTGAAACACTTTGGGTTTCTGGTCATACTCACTTAAGCATAAACACCTGTAATTTTGTGATTTTCTTTTGTTTGTTTTTCTTAATTTCTTGAGTCCAGGGGTTCACTGAAACTTTGCTCCCAAGTACGTTCCCCCTTCCATAACACCGTTGCTCTTTGTCATTAACTGAGGAACATCCTGGAGGTCTTGGCACCACCAAGCCCTCAATTTCCTCTTCGCAGCACCCAAGATTCACTTTCTCCCTCTAAGCTGCCACATAAAATTCTCCTGAACTTCTTTAATTCCAATGGAAATGTCAAGGTTCTGGGGAGTATTCCTATCATAATATAAAACTAATAAAATCAGAATGGAAGAATGTGAGCTTTAGAAGGAAGTGCTCATTAACGGGGTTTGTCCTAAGTCTGTGTCCTAAATGAACAGATTTTAAGGTTTGGGAAGTTATTGTTGCGTAAGGGTCAAGGGAATTTGGGAAGAACAGGGACAAAGACAGTATGGATTAAGATGGAAAAACTTGGTTGGGGACAAGGATTCAACTTTAATACAAGAAATCTTCACTATGGGTACCTGATATAAGCACCAACCATTACATTACAGGAACTTAATTGACTGAATTTGATCTCATTTTAATTTGATTTAATTGTTAATTTTTTTGATTTAAACTTTTGCTTATTGCTGGCCATATGGTGAAGAGCAAAACTTGTCACAGAGTGAGATAAGTTAGATGAATTAGGACCTGTCTATTGTCACAAGATGACAGAAATCAAATAAATAAATAAATAAATAAATGTCCTGATAAACAATTAGAGAGTGAATTTACCAATAAGCAGTCATTACAAGCAAATTCACTGTCTGAGGATTTCCCAGAGGAATTTCACAGGGGGAAAAAAAATTAAGATAAAAAAAGGTGATTGGAACCCTATAATCTCACTGGAGTCACAGAAGTAACCTGTAAAAGCTTTTTTTTTCTTTCTTTCTTTTTTCTTTTTTCTTTTTTACAGACAAGAGGAAAGAAAAAGAACTAACCCACTTTTAAACTTTGAGGAGTGATTTATCAAGAACCCTGTTACCAGCCTCTTTTCTTGTGTGTTCCCTGACCTCCCCTTTAATAACATTTACTACCATTTTGAAATATGGCACAGTCAGTAAGTGAAACGATAAATAAGCACATCCCCATGTGCACACCCGCACACCCCCTGCCCCTGGCTCCAAATACAGTATATTAGAATACAGTATATTAGCTCTGAAGCCATCATTTCTGCTTTGCATAATTGACATCATTATCTGTCAGGTTGCAGGGCTCAGGTTTGCAGTTGTTATGAGATCATTAGAAGAAGGGTTGTAATAAGTTCAGAAGGCCAATGGGCTGCATGCTAATCGCTGGAGAGCAGAGCATGGAGAGGGGCCTCAGGGAGGAAGTATTGAGGCAGCTAGAGGATTTTTTAAGGACCAAATCAGGTTAGGAAAATCACCACCTGTGCCTCAGTGAACACGATAATTTCAACTCAGAGTCAGGTTGAGTGCAAAATGGATTTGTAATCACTTTGATGTTTCTCATCATTCTTGTTTGAAATATATATAAAAATAAATATATATTTTATGGAGAAGGAGGGAGGGAGGAGAAAACTGCCAATCTCTAGAGCGGAAAAGCAGAAAATAAAAGAGGAAAAAAAATAATAACCTAAAGCTTTTGAAAGAAAACAACAAACAACAATAATGTCCTATGCCAGCTAAATGATGAGCTGCAGGTCAGACTACAGACTTTGCAGATTCGGTGAAACATCAGCCATTTCAGATGTAAGCGAAAACAGTTGTTTGAGGCAAGATTACTTAAGCTTTCTCACTAATCAATGGGGAGAGGAAATCACAACCCGCAGATGATTCAGCCCATCATAAAGTATGTGTCTAAGGTAAATGGATATGCAACTTCTCTGGAAAAGCTTGCTTTTCTCCACTCAGTGTAGAGAGAACAAAAATGAGTAGCTAAACTAATAAAACTAATTATTTAACACCTAATTTCTCAATCCAGGAGGTAAATGACTTCAGCCATGGTCTACTCCAGTAGAAAAAGAGAAACTCATTCTGCCTTTGGGCTTCTTGCATTTAACTTGGTAGTTCATCCCTGGGCAATGGATACTCCTGTCCTTTATCTTGCCCATCTAGTTGTCCACAAATATTATATTGTCCTCTTCCACTCTTGGAAAACACTCGTATAACATTTTCCTGGAAGACTGGAATTCACGCTGCCTACAGTCCTCAGTAGGTGTTTCAGAAAACTCAAGTACAAGTTGAAATATAATATCTTTTACCAGCATTTGGTAGTTCGGACTAAACACAACACTATTTGCATCCACAGAGCTTCAAGTTATCGTGGAGCACAGACAGAAAAAAATTCCATCTGCTACAGATGCAAGTAGAGTGAGCTCATGTCTGCTCAGAGGGCAGAAGCCCGTGTAGGTGTATCCTGTGTCTGGCTTATCAATTAGATAATAAATTAATCACAGCAAGAGCAATCTCCTCTTTGTATGTTTGTATAGCTCTCAGCACAGGAAATAATGGGTTCAGTTGGGGTCTGGAAAAGCCACTCCATTATGAAAACTGAAATTTAGAGTGAATGCATTGTCATCCATATCTTCATTAAATAAGTAAAATGGAGCACATTAAAGCCAAGGTGAAAAATATCCAACAGATACACTTCTAATGGAAAGATAATTTAATTGAAAAATAATCTGTTCACAATATTCTCCTATGCAGTATTTTATTAGGTCCTATTACCAAGAACCCATTTAGTATGCAGCCTTGGAAAATATTATAGGGAGGGGAAAATTTAGGCTACATGAATGAATAACATATGAGACGAAGGAATATCCTTATGTTAATACTCCTTCCTTAGATTAACTGAGGTACGAAATTAAAATAATATTTTAAAACACAGGTAAGAGTATTGACATTGACTGAGAAAAAGACAGTGCCAGGACTTTTTTTTGTCCTTCTTTGTGTCAGACTGTTCTTTCTCTGTCAAGGGAGGTTGTTTGCTTTAAGCCTTTTCTTTCCTCTCTCTCTCTCTCTTTCCCTATTGTTTTTTCCTTTTCTTCCTCTCCTCTACTTAGAGAAACCTTTGACTTTATTACGAAACACTACATCCAGAAAAGGGGTTGCTTCAAGCAGGAGACGGATGTTAGTTCTCTTACACTATGTATACTCTCAGTTTCCTGTTTTATTTTGCTCAAAAATAAGTTTTTTAGCCATAAAAGAGAAATTCATGCTGAATGGATCAAAAATGAATCAATAATGGCCCCACTCATTTTCAATGAAAGTTGATTTTTTTTCCTTTTTTTTCCAAATTAAAATATACATTAATCTATTCCTACTAGTTAGAAGAGTCAGACCATCTTCAGATTCCCTTTTAAATACGCCCTGGGAGCTGTTGAATCAAGTGGCTTCTATTGGCACAGTCACCAAAAAGTGCAGCATTTATTTCCTAGTACTGAGGAGGCTTCAGTATTTTGCTGCTGTCTTATATTCATACATGTTATATCCCTGGAGGGTTAACACATTCTCTGTCTGTGTAACTCCCTGGATAGCCCTGCAGATGTTCATTTCCACCTAGTGCTAATGTGAGTTTCACCTCAGCAACCTGAACTGTTAACCTGCTCCTCTGGACTCCTTCTGTAGTCACTGAAGAAAAACAATCTTTTTCCAAAAATAGTCCTGACTTAGAGAGGATCAATCATCCTTTTGAAGACAGATATTTCTATCTGCTGATTTACACATCTGCTGATGTCATCCAGCTCATGTGCAAACAACTAGAATTAGGTAAGGTGTCATCTTAAATACATTATTCTTTATAACAACAAGGCAAGATTTTAAGTCAAGTAAACGTGGCCTTTTAATTGCAAGTTCACATCAACTGAATATTCATAAGCCACGGATTGAGCTGAGGTTTGTTCTGTTTTGTTATTTCCTGATTGAGCCTCTTCATCTCAGAATATTAGTTTTCTTAAGTACTTTCTTTAGTTAGCATTAACAAACAGCAGCAGAATTTCCAAGGGACCTGTGGCAGGCTGCTATGCTGAAGGAGCTGCTCCCTTCGAACATAACATAAATAAGCAAACAACTCTATAATCATAAGATTAACGGACTGAAACATTTAGTTATGTCTACAGTATAAGATATGAAATACATGCTAAAACAATCACAGTCTGCTTTCATGAAGAAAGCTCGCCTCACTAGAAGTGGATGATATTGCCTCTCCAACTCTCATAGAGATGTTTATCTCTCAAACATATTCAAGTATTTCTGCAAAGCCCAAATTTCTAGTAATTCATAGAATCATAGAATGCCTACAGTTGGAAGGGACCTCTAGAGGTCATCTAGTCCAACCCCCCTGCACACGCGGGGCCACCTAGAGCACGTGGCACAGGACTGCATCCAAGCGGGTTTTGAAGATCTCCAGAGAAGGAAACTCCACAAGCTCTCTCGGCAGCCTGATCCAGTGCTCTGTCACCCTCACTGTCAGGAAATTTTTCCTTAAGTTCCTGTGGAACTTTTGATTAAGTTTGTGGCCATTTCCTCTTGTTCTGTCAGTGGCCACCGCTGAAAGAGGTCAGCCCCATCCGCCTCACTGCCTCCCTTGAGGTATTTATAGACACTGATCAGGTCCCCTCTCAGCCTTCTCTTCTCCAGGCTGAACAAGCCCAGCTCCCTCAGCCTCTCCTCACAGGGCAGATGTTCCAGGCCCCTGATCATGCTAGTCGCCCTGCGCTGGACTCTCTCCAGCAGCTCCACATCCCTCTTGTACTGGGGGGCCCAGAACTGGTCACAGTACTCCAGATTCCTTGCCTAATTCCTTGCCTAATTTGTGAATCATCTTGATCCTGATGCTCCTAGCAAGAACTCAATGTAAGCCACCTTCTGAAAATACAGATTATGTGCATGCTGAGATTTGTTCATAACTAGAAGCTTGCTTAGAACATCAGATGAGAAGAGATATTCATGGGAAATATTTTTTAAGTACAGGATTTGTTTCAGTTATTTCTAAATATCCTGACTACTGTCTTAATCTGCAGTCTCAAGTACACAGAAATGTGCTTCCTTTTGCAGGTACCATTGAATGTTCTCACAGCTACTGCTGCTCTGGGTGTTTATGTGTCTGAATTCAGCTGACAGCTCTGCTGCTTCTTTGGGTTTGTTTTGCTGCTTCCTTAATCAATACAGTAATTTCTGTGGTGCTTGTAAAGGATCAGCACACTGTTGTGAAAAATAGTCCACTATTTTTGACAAAATGCGTCACACATATGGAGGAGGGCTTTATTGTGTAGTCCCACTGAATTTACTGACTTACCTGAATAAATTGATATTAATGGCAGCGAAACAAGTAACAGAACATGGTCTATGATCAACATTTGTAGACCTTGTAACAATTTAAATTCTTTCTTTTTTTTTTTTTTTTGCCTTCATTTTAAGTGAGATGTTTGTATAACTTAATTAAAAAAGCACAGGAAGTCTTATATTTTACTGGAAGAGTTTTTTTATTTTCCCCTTAATGAGGACTATGGTTTCCACTGATGACTGTGGAAGCCACTATATCCTGCTGTTGATGATTCTCCCTTCCTAGCCTTTGACCTGCTCAAACACAGCATAAATCTAATAACTGCAGTCTGTGGAGTTATTATTTTTCTTTGAAAAATCAGTTTTCTACAGAATTGGGCAAACATTCACCTTTCTGTTGACAAGTGTGGGCTTGTTAGGTAACCTTTCCTGATACACGAATATTATACTGCTAATTGGATATGCTTTAATGTTTAGCTCTGCCAACATATGCATGAACATATCAAAAGTACCACAGAGAAGATATTATAGCTGGTAAATTATCTCCTTCAGACATCATCACCCTTTTTTCCTTTCTTTTATCATAGTGAAACAATATATCAATGTTTTTATTATTTTTTTACTGTTGAAATTGAATCTGTGAGATTAAATATTGCCTTTTGTTATAAATACAGCACTAGAGCTTTTGGGGGCCTAGTGGCATTTATTGATTAAAACTTTATGTAAGTTTTTATTCTACAATTGGAGAAGCCATCTTGGATCAATTTATGCCTAGTAAATCCATTGTGTATTGATTCCTTCTGAGTAGATGGTCCCTCCCTGTAATTTACAGAAGGAAGACTAAGTATCAGAATTTTAAAGTATACTTACTGGTAGAGTAAAAATGCACACACATATATTTATGTATATATATAATATATTTTAGAGTAGCTCACTTCCTGTTTCTTCTTCTTAGAATACGGTCTTCAAGATAACACATAGATTTTTTGTACTGGCACAATATTCACTACACAATTTCTTGGGAGTTTGGGAAGGTGTGTGTCAACATATACTGTACCAAGAATGTCTTATGATTTCTCTGTAAGGAGAAATGACTCCTTAAAGTGACTACCTGTGGCTCAGGACAGGTCAGAGGCTTGAAATGTTCGTTCTGGGGTAATATTCTGTGCACAGCCCAGTAGCTTAACGTCGAGAAAGAGGCGGCATATGCAACCACAGTATAGAGGTGAGTAGTAAGGGAAACTGCTTGCATGTCCACAATATAGAAAAGGTAGAAAAGTTGTATTGGATTACTGTGGATATCAGAGAAGGTGAAAGGAGTCTGACCAGCTGTATAGGAGGTGGAAATTTTTATGATCTGTACAGTCGTAAAAATCTCCTGTGAGAAGCAGAATCCAGACCTTGAGAAGGAAGATGTTTGCCTGCCTAGGCTGAGCGATGAGGAGCATGGAGGCACATGCTTAGCCAGTTTCACAGGCAGCCCCCTCTGAAAACCTGCTGAAGCCGGCCGCTCGACTGGACTTGTAGCCAACTTAACCAAAGGTGTCCTCCAAACTAGCTTTGGAGATTACACACCTGGAAATGAGGAAGAAGAGGAGGAAGGCAGGACCCTCAAATTGAGGGCTGGGACTCCCGACTGACACGCGCGCCTATGCACCCAGGAAAGACAGCTGCACAACTGAAGGTGGAGCTTGTCCGCCCCCCGGCCTGCCTCCTGGGTCGTACTGACCCTATGTGCCAGGAGGCAACAGCCATAAAGAGGACAGTGACGAGAGAGTGGCGGGGGAGAAGGAGAAACTCCTAACTCTGAGGCCTGCGCTGTCTCCGTGGGAGCCAATCAGCAACTCTCTCTCTCTGATCTGCCAGCTCGAGAGGATGTTTGGGACCAGTATCCTGCCACCAGGTATCACCTTGTGAGTAGTTATCCATACTTTGCTTCTTTTATGTGCTTTCACCTGAAAAAATGCTCGATGTAGTCACCTCGTTCTGCGTGGTTATTGCCGAATCTCGAGTCCATCCGGAACACCAGCTCCTTAGTTTCTACCAAAGACGGACTTAGGCCAACAATCCCAGAAATGTAGACTGACAGGACATTAATAAAAGTTAATTTAGTGGAGAAAAACAAACGAACAAACAAACAAAAAACAATAAAACAGTAGCCTAACCCAAATGCAAGGGAAACACCTCAAGTTGCACAACAATTAGATCTATCTGAGCCACCATCAGACCTGATTAGCTTGTGCTCTCACACTTGGTATTTATTAGCAATATATGGTTTGAAGGTGCTGCCCAGAGAAAACAGAAGGGAGAAAAAAGGGCTTGTTGACCATGGCTTGTTGATGACAATTCTCTATTCAGTAATGTCAAAGAATATTGGACCTCACAATATTTATCTTAACTTGAATAATTACATGTTTCATTCAAACACCTTAACTAAATATCTAATCCTTTCTTTGTGTCTTATATTTGAAATGACTAACAATGTTTTTTATGTGTCAGATTTATGCCTAAGTCATTTTTATTCTTTCCTTCCCCATCCCACGGAACATATCTGCATTATGCCCTTCTTTCTGAAAACGCAAAACAAATTAGAAGAAAGACGAATCAATCAACAGCACTCCACTGTGTGGACACCAGAGGCCATATATATATGTATATATTCTTATTTTTATTGAATCAGAGCCTTGGACAGGATTATATTTCTTCTCTGAAAGCCAAGGTTTTAACATATTGGAAAATCACAGTAATTGAATGCCTAGAACACAACACAGTACCATCTGACACTACAAATAATAAAATTAATTTTTGCGTTTTTTCTTGGGAAAACGTTCAGGTGACAGAAGGTAATTTCAAGGAGAAAGTTTTATTACTCAAACAATTTTGAGAGTCATAGAAGTTTCCTAATGACTCTAACATGGAAAGTCATCTTAACAAATGGCTGAAATGAACACTAATGCTTTTGGTTCTAATTTAAACTCTGATCACAGCTGCCAAGGCCAAAGTTGCTCCTCTATTCTGCATCATTTTACCAAGAGCTCCAGCAGCCAAAGATGGAGCTAGAGTTCTTATCATTCAAAATTCATGTAGGACTGGGATTCTAGACATGATCAGGACTTCATTAGCTTAGGCATTGTACAACTACATAATAAAAGACAGTCCAAACTCACCTTCTGAGTAGATGAAACTACCAATGCGTGGGAGGGGAAATCAGGACACAGAATTATTCAAGCATCAGTGACAGAACTGGAATTGCTTCAGGTCATAACAAATCCTAGGTCCTATGAAGTATTGTTGGAGAAAATGGAATTTCTGCTCCATCAGAAATCAAATGGCCTCTCAATTTGATCACAGTGTCTCAAATGTCAAAACTTACCTGTTTCTCTACCTTTGAGAAAGGAACGTACACTGCCACAAGGGTTATATCTCAATTAGTGATCAGTTTTCATATATTTTGAGAAGGAACAAGAACATAGGAAGGAACATAGGAAGGATGGTAAGAGCAATAAAATGTTTGCCTAACACATTGCCTACCCTCTTTCCAAGGTACTATTATTCACCATTATTCTGCTGTCCTGAGTTTTCAGCTTTCATGTTCAAATCATCAAGTAAATGCAGATGGTTACAGATGAAAGTATTTCAGATGCAGAAAGTATATACAGATGCAGATGAAAGTATTTATGAAATATGAAAATACATATTGGGGTTGGAAATGCCCCAAATAACTTCTACTGACAAACTAACACTTGTGATAAAGAACACTGTAAGATTACCCAAGCTAGGTCAAGTTTTGCTATGAGGCAGAAATTAAATAAATTTTAGGATTCTGCAGGACTATCCTGATGCACACTGTTCTACCCTCCCCCCCCAAATAAAAAAATAATTAAAAAAAAGAGAAGAGGAAAAATGTGTTGACTATCCATCACCAGCTGAATACTCAGTACACATGACTAGGCATGACCTTTCTGTTCAAACACATGCTTTCATCAACCATGACAATAGAAGACGTTAAAGTGTAATGTTTGATATATATTCCACATGCCTAGTGAGCTGGATATGACCCATTTTACTTTCCAATGAAGTAAGTGGTCCTGAACACACATTCATTTTTGGTAATTGCTTTTTCTTTTCTTCCTTTTTTTTTTTGATTTTCCCTCTGCATTGCAATGTTGGATGAAATATTTTGTTCTATTTTCTTGCTTCTAGGCCAGACTTTATACAGCCTTCTGATAGTATTCAGGTTGAGGCTACTAAGTGGATATGGTGGTTGTCATGACCAAATATGATCAAATGAACACCCATGGAGCTAATGACTATTTGAGGGAACATCCTGCTAGATATGAACCTAACATTCTTACTCATAAGGATAATTCAGTAACAGATTTCATAATGCAAAAAGATTATGCAGTCAGAATAGACAAAATAACAAAGAATTATAAATGCAGCCTTGACAGAGAAAAGAAGACCAACTTCTTCCATCTGACTGGAAGCAAGATCCCAGTTGGTAGTTATAAGGATGTTAAATTGCGTGTTTTTCTCTCCATTAAATTTGATCTTGAACTGTGCTGTTCAGAGTTTTGATGGTGCCTTTGAATCCCACCACAGTAGGATTGAATTTGGATTCGCTGGAAGGTGAAGTGGGGAGGAAATTTCCTGTAGCAGGAGTTACGTCTCGTGACCAAAGTCCCCCATGCTTTTTCTTACAATAACCCTACCACTTTAGGAGTTTTTTGTTCCAGTCTTCTAAAAATCTTACACAACTTTTTTTTGTGTGTGTGTTATAATAGAAATAAACCTCTATTTTCCTTCTTTTCTATCTTTGCATGAAAGCTTCATCGTTAAGTTCATATAATAATTAAAATCACATTTTATGCATATTATGCACTTATAAAACATTAGAGAAGGGAAAAGCATAGGAAGGATTCCACCTGCCTTCATTTAATAGCTATCTGTAATACGATAAAAATCTATAAAATAAAAATCCTGCAGGCAATGGAATCTGAAAAATAAATTGCATTGCCACAATAGTTGGATTCTAGCCATAACATTGAAATCCTGGCTGTATTTTTTGTTGTGAGTGCAAGGTTCTGTAGTGACAGCTAGTGATCTGGATCTTGCTTTGGCTTTCTATTTCATGCAAAATATGGTACTTTGGCAGATAGTGCCTTCAGTCCAACAGAGCCAGATTTCTAGCCAAATTGTGGCACAGTGTGCTCCAGAAGTATTTTGAACGTTTCACCTGAAATAATACAAATATCCTCAAAGAATTCCTCTAAAATTCAGGCAGGTCAAAAAATGCTTTTAAAGAGGACTGATTATTAGACACTTCTTAAAAACACAATTGTTTGTCTGATTTTCATCACTGCATGATTGATTCACCCTAAGGTCTCAAGTCAGCATCTCTGGGAGTCAAACATGTTTTTGAAGTGATATGAAATGAATAGTCATCCCTTTTCACTTTCTATGCATAGCATCAGTTACAAACATCAAATCCCACAAAGGAGTTCAAGGATAGTGAAGGTGACAAGTCTGACTGAAGTAGAAGACACATTCCATAACGTTCCATCAAGGTAATCTTAATGTCTTGATCTACTCACTAAGAAAACAAAAAAATAAAATCCCCCTAGAAAAACTTTGTGAGACATGGGTGTCTAACGACCTAAGAAAGGCTATTATCCCTATTATATATGGGGAACTGAGGACAGTGGAAGTTCCTGAGTGCTCAAAGACTGCCCAAACTGGGACTTCAGAAGTACAGCAACTAATATGTGCTGTTATGATTTTTTGTATTACTCTGCCCTCTTGGTGCTTCCTCCATCAGCCGGACATGTTGATGAAGCTCATTGTGATGACCTCTCTCATCCTTGTTCTCCAGAGTCCCAAAATTAAGCTTTTCAGACATTATTACTGCTATTTCCTCTGATCATCTTTTAAAGAGAAAAACTTTCTGATCAGGAATCTCTTTTCAGGAGAGGATTCCTGAGGTCTGGATCACAACTAGACAGAAGTCTCCATTATGCAAATCCACTTTGAATACATAAACTCCAGGGAAGTAAATCTACTTTCTTATATTGTACCTAGATGATCTGCAGTCAGAGAAATGACTTTTTGGATCCTTCTTTTATTCTGGGGAACTTAATGCCAACTTAATATTGACCAACTTTTATTTGTTTTGGCTAAGTATCCATCTGTGCTGTGCTGTTCTGGCCAGATACTAATGTTCCTGGTCAAAAATAAAATCTATAGTGAAGCAAGAAATTGTGCATCTTCAAACAAAAGCTTGGAGATACTCCAAACACGGGTTTCGGTCTTATCACCTACACCATACATTGCTTCTGAGTAGTGGTAGGGATAATAATCCACTAACTGACCAAAACTTTCCGCATCATCAGATTTTGAACATTTTCCATCTAGGATCAAAGAAGGGGTTATTCACTGTCAAATTGCTGGTGCTTGTGTACTTTGAGGTTGACAAATAAGGCTCAGACTTGGAACATAATCTTCATGGAACACACGTTAATTACACCATGGACTTTAAAGAAGCTATCCAGAGCTGAATGAAGTTCACATGTAAGTGCTACTACTATTCCCTTTTGGAGAGTGAATTGGATGAAACCACATCACTAAATCTCTAAAGAAATATTTCTTTCAGTAAATTAATCACTGTGATTCTCTGATTTTGAGAACATTGACAAAAAAATGGTACATGTCCATGCTATTAAACTCTAATACTGTGTAGTAAAATCCAAACGTGTTTAGGCATGTTTTCATCTCCTAAACTGTGCTCGAGAGCTTATTCAGGCAGTAATAATTGCCCCAAATTAAAACCAGACCAAGAACCATTCTCAAGATTATTGGCTGTAGAATTGCCCAGGAAGATTTCGCGATATTATCTAATTTACTAATCTTAACATAGACTAGAGTTCCAAAAGGTACCACAAACCCTGATAAGACACCTTTTAAAAGAAAAAAAAAATGGCAATCTGAGGTCCTAGGAGCTCCATCATGATAATTTTAACAGACAGAATTGTCCAATGTTCCAGTGCCTGGGGCAGGGTTAACCTGAAGAGTTCACCGATTTTTTTCCTCCTGTTTGAGATCCACAGTGCTTACCCTGACTAAATACGCAAAGCAGAACTGTTTCTCGGACAGTGACAGTAGGAAATTCACCATCTGAAGAAAAACATTCTCTGAAGAACCAGACTTTTACCCTATAAAGAGAGTCACACTGTGAGCAAGACAAGCAGTAGTAAAAATATAACTAAGTTATGGCAGTTTTCTCTTTCTACTTTCCTTCTTCTCTGAACTCTAAGCCTAACCATACATTTAGTCATTTGTTACTTAAGTCACTAGTGACTAAAAGCACAGAAAATTTAATACATTCATCATAAACTAGAGTCCTACTTATAAAATCAGTAGAGTAATGCCTATACAACTTTCTTTCAAAACCTACTTGCTAGTATCAGTTGTGAGGTTTCTTATGCTATAAGTTACAGGTAACTATTTTCACCTTTATTTTCCTGGAGTCATTAGCTTAATGAACACTTCAGGATTTGATCCTGCTTGTATGCAGCAGTGTACTATTTCCTGCCAGATTTTCTACAGCAATAGCGATAGCATACATTCCAGTTGTATTTTTTATAATTTTTCACCACAATATTTAGAAAAATCTTTATATAAAAATAAAGGATAAGGTATTTTGCTCCAACATGCAAATACTTCTGTGCTTCAGGATGACAGTGCTAGTCTTGTGGGCTGTTTGCAAGCGTAGCAGGCGTACAACCTGACCAAGAAAAGAACTGACAGAAAATGGAAAGCCAAAGTCTTTGGTAGTAGAACAAAATGGAGAAGAGTCTCAATAATAACAAATTCAATAACAAATTGCCTTAATGCAATTAATTTGTCAGAGATTACGGTAGTCTTGCAAGCACCTTATAAAACTTCTGAATGTGGAAGGACCCTTTGGTAGCAGGGACTGTAATGAAGCACCTGCTGTGCCGAATGCACAGTAAGACAAACTACAGGCTAAAGAGAGTGCAAGGAGATTAAAAAAGAAAAAAAGAGAAAAGAAAAAATACCTAGGAACTAGCACAATGCTAAAAATTTACTACAACATATTGTGGAGGTTGGTTCACCAACAATAGTGCCTTGTTAGCAGATAGTTAAGCGCCAGGATGTCAGCAGTTGGGGGACAGAGCCGGAACAAGGAGAACTGCAGAAGATCTCCCCCAACCCTGTGTGGAAACAAAGCCAGGACAACCGCGCGCAGGTGTCAAGCTGCTGCTTTGCTGTGAGCCTAGCTACCTTTGTGTTAAGAAAGTATAAAAAGAAGTTAGTTTGCAAATAAACTTGTCTCACTCTGCACCCCAGACTGAGTCCATTCTTTCGCGAGATGCAACACATATGACTACAAGACAAACACTCTGGGTTATTTGATCCATTGTGTGAAACACGTACAATTATAAATGTTTTTTTCCCTACACGGTAGTATGTATATTATATTATGCTTTACCAGAACAGGTGCCAATTAACAAATTTCTTAATACGCTACAGGACTGTATAGCGTCTTTCCCAAGCACTACAGGGGCCCATTAAGCTAATGGTAAAGACACTGGTGAGCTCTACAGTGGCATAAAGGAATCTGCAGAACACAGTAAAGTGTCGGCAGGGATCCCATATCCACCTCTGAGCAGACTGGTGGATCCCTCACGCACATGACAGTAATGAGGATCCCAAGGGCAAGAGGAAGAACCTGGAGTGTAAAATCTCACCACACGCCTCCTGCCTCCACCAATTCAACAAAATGAGTAATCGGCTCCTAATTTACCTCGCCTTCCACATATTGACAAAGTCTCTTGACATGTTAGCTCTCCATTTACACTGATGGAGATAAAGAGAAATGCTTTTGGCAGAGCTGGAAGCTTTGCAAGTAGGGACTGTCAGTTGGCTCTGTATTTGTACAGTACCTCATATAATGAACTGTTGGTTCATAATTGTAATTCACAGATTTTGTCATATGAGAAATAACTGATACTACATGTATTTTGCACTTTGCTTTATATTATTAGCTATCTTTACCCTGATATCAGTCACCCTATAGTCTGCTCCTCAGAACAGAAATAACAGAGACTGACAGTTTAGGGTCATTTCCACCCACAGCCTTATGTTCCCAAAATATTTTTGATGCTAATTTATCCTAAGGTGAGAAGCAAAACATAGAGTTTGTAAAGGTAGGTTTTATAAAGGCAAATGGTAGGCTTTGTGTCTATACATGGAGCTTTGTATTTACCAGCACTTAGTGACTCGTTCAACTCAGAGGGGTACCAAGAAGCTTGACTAACAAGAAGAGAAAACAGCCCAGAAGAAATCAAAAAATAGCTACCAAATGGGAACCTCTTAATGGCAGCTGGGGGAAGGTCTCAAAGTTAGATCTACTGGGAAGTTTTTAGAGACTTCTCAGAGTATTTTGACTTCTGCTGGTAACATCACATTTCTCTTTGAGAAAGCCTGGAAACTCCTTCACATACAGTGAGTCTCCCTTGTCCAAAATCATGTTCCACACTTCTGGACCACCTAGCCAAAGAGTGTATGTATGTCAAGTTTTTATTTTATCACTGCACAGGAAAGAATCTATTAGCTCATGTGTCCAAAATTTCAGGGCAAAAAAAAGAGGAGAGTCTGAAGAAGTTCAAATAACAAAGAAGGTTCATCTCATTTTACAAAGACCATCAGTTTTCCAATTTCTCTAAGATGTTTATTTGGCTGCAGTCACTACAGCTCCTAAGTGCATCATAATCTTCTAGCATTTACCTCAACACAATGCTGCAAGCGTCAAAAATATAATTATGGCTACTTACTTGTTTTTTTTAATGTCCCAGACAGGCTTGGTTAATGATTTTTACCACTGTGGAAGAATATTAGATAATTAGAGAATTGAGCTTTGTTTTTGTTTCTGTTTTTGTTTTTTGTTTGGTTGTTGTTGCAGTTACTGTTGTTCTTGTTGTTTCTATCGAAACACAAATATTGCACTAAAATTATTGATGGGAAGGTGTCTGAAATCCAGGGAGATATCTCTGCACACCTTAACTACATCTATACCAATAAACTATGTGTGCCCTGAAGCATTCCCAGACACTGCGATAAGCTGGCAAGAAAAAACCTGCATCTATGCTAATGAACTGTCAGTCACTAGAACAGCTCAACTGCATGGAAACTGCTTACTGGGAATGATCCCTGGAATAGTTTGATTGCTAAATTGTACCCAGGTATCTGTGATCAGTGAGACTGGACTGGGCCAAAATTACACCACAGAAATATTTGAAATTTTACTAGTATAGATGATAATATCTATCAGCAATGCCAAAGAATATGTCTGTGTAGAGTCTAAGAAAAGCCTTAAGAAAAATATGTTTTAGAACTAATTTAACTAAAAAATATTCTTGGACTATGTTAATTTCACTTTATCTCCCTCACAAACACAGAAAAAATATAGCTCAGATATTTCTTACATACTTCCCAGCTGGTGGAGGATGAAGGACCACGAATCCAACATGCAATACGATGAGACTCAGATGTATCTAAAGTAATGGATGCCAATCTATTAAATCTGCATAGTTGAGTATAGCATAGTATAGTATGGCATAGCACAGCATAGCATAGCATAGTATGTCAATATCAGCATGAATAGCCACTTGTGTCTATAGTTTGAATGTAACATCACATGATCATGGTTAGATTTCTGGATCTGGACCTGTTCATGTACTGTCATTTTGAACTTCTCTGGACTGGTGGATGTAAACATCATTAACACTGATGGAGAGGCTCCTAATTGGAAAAGAAAATGCAAATAAGTCAGGTAATACCTTTTTTTTAGGGGGAGGGGAGATGATTTTTGCTAACAACTTTCTTTCAACCCTGCCCAGTCTGTTCATAACATGAATATATTTTAAACTCCATCCTGTCTCTGAACATCCAAAATATTCTGTTTCTCTGTAATAGTAAGCCAATAATATCTTCTCTTCCATCAAGATATCCCCCAGAGATAAAATTCAGCACCAGTCAGGCATCCTGTTTCTGTACTGGTTCATCTGACACACGACATGGATCAACTCTAAAAGAATAGCTTGCTATTTTTAGGGTTTGGTTTTCATCAGATTCTGATTGTTACATCTTCAAAATCTCTCTTTGATCACTGCACGTATCCTTCATTTCTGTTTCTACTTCCTCAGTGTCCATAAGTCATCTTCAGGGCCAAGTCCACCAGTCCTGTCCTCTTTAATTGATTCTCTCCTCTCCAAATAATAATTTCAGCCTTTCCTTTTTCTTATTGTCTTGACTTAAAGTGACAAAAATAAAACACCTTTTCTCTTGACTAGATGAGTGTCTGTAGCAAAAGTCATAACAGTCAATCTATAACTCCCAGCTTTCCAAAAACTCCAAAGATGGGGCCTACAGATTTCTTTCATGTTTCTAAGCAGTAGACAACCCTCTGCTCACAGTCCATGCCTTTCTTCCTTCACATATACTTTAAAGTTATATATATATTACTATTGCATGCTTTTCTGGTTATGCTTTTGACTGAAAGATTCTCAAAAGTGCAGTTGTAAGGTTTTTTGATTTGTTTTGTTTCACCAAGATTCTCTCTAATTTAAGGATCGCAAACTAAAGAACAGGCAAGGAAGGACTGCAACTTTGATTTGGCTTTCAATCAGATAACTAATCATTGAGCACTCGGAAGAGCCTTTGAATACTCTTGGCTACTTCTCAGTAGTTTGCTTCAGCTTCTGTCTTTTAGAGGTGAACAACTTCTGGTTCTTTGGAAAATCTGAAAAATCCAAGTACAAACGTGGAACAAAATCCATCGACTTTCTTCAGATGAAGGCACAGTCAGTTTTTATCATGACTCCAGGCTTTCCAAAAAGTCTTTTGTGTTGCTATTGTGTTGCTATTATCCCTATATACATATATATATATATATAAGAATACCACATACTCGCGTCCTCTCAATCAATGGTATAGTTATTTTGTGTGGAGTAATATCTAGGAGTTGTAGTGTTGTTTTTATAAGTTCTGTATTATTTATATCAAATTTTCAATGAAGCTTTATGGTAAACATCTGTAGCTGAAGACAATTTGTTTATATTTCATATTGTCTCTCATAATTTTGATGAAAAACACTGCTGTTGGCAGCAACGGTAGTAAAACAGGGTAAAAATCACATCATATATTACAAAACTTTTTCTCTTTTTTTGATGTGTAGCTTTGTATCGTTTATGAGGTGGAAGAAAATAACATGAGAAGAGATTTCAGGCTAAAAAGAAAAACGTTTGTGAAAATGTTAGCATAAAAAAAAACAATATCAAATTGAGAAAAATAATTCAGAATCTATTTTGGAGGTTATCATGTGAAATGTCAATCCTGAGTTTTCAATAATAGAAATTATTTGATTAAGTTCCCAGGGAAACTATAGTCTGAAAAGACTTCAGATAAACCTATTTTTAAATGAAAATTGCTCTGTATATAACTTCATAATTTTCTAGGATAAATCTTACACATAGAAGCTGTCGCCATATCGTAGTTGTAGTTCTTGCTTATCTCTTGCTTTTGTAGACCAGTTTAGCATGCTCCCTGCAAAGACACCATTCCCGGGATGTTCCCAGAGTATGAAAGAAGCATGATACAGTATCTTACTTGACTGAGGGGAGATTTTTGACTGGGGCCATCAAGATCATATCTTAGAAGAAATAAAGCCATTTCTAATTCTTCAAGGTGATGAGTGAAAATCAACTGGAAAGGTTTTGTATCAAATGAAGATGCAAATTAAGATTAAGCTATTAACTAGTCACAGTTAATAAACAAAATAAGTGTTTAATTCTCAGAACATTCTCAAAACATTCACCATTTGCTGAGCAGTAATATGCATTTCATACTATTCAAGAAACAATGTGTTTCTGTTGAGAACATCAACAGTCTATCTATGTATCTAAAGGATAGTTTTGAAATGATAAATCAGTATCTCTGGCTTTCCTTCATTTTTTTCATTTAATTTATGTCCGTCTTTAAAACTGAAATAAGACTGACTTCTCGGTAAGCATATTTTATTAATGCTTTAGAGCTTACATTTCTAAAGTTAGAAACTTATATTAATATTTAGGAACTTAATATTTAGTCTTCCAAGTCTGAAACTTTTTGCATAATTAGGATTTCGCACAGTCACAAATGAAGTTGGTGGCAGTTCAGAATATAAATCTCACAGTTCCGAGGCCTGCAGCTCATCTTTTTGCCATAAGATTGATACAGCTTATACAATGAGTCATAATTACTGCCAGTGAAAAATATCAACTATAAAGGAAAGTATGTTCCTTAGCTGTCTCATTACATCATATCTTATTACATCAGTTTTATCAAATTAAGGCGGGGGCTCATGTCAAAATGTTATCATCTACTTGCTAAAAAGAAAAAAAAAATTGATGGCAAATGCATCCCATACACCCTGCTGACAGTTGTTATATAGTCTTATGCAGCTGTAAGAAAAGGAAATGATAAAACATAGTCCAAAACGTTATCATATATTTCATCTGGTTTCCAATAGCAACACTGTCCATTGCGTGTATGGTCAAGCATGACTTGTGCAAAATTGAACATCATTTTATATTACATAAAAGACACATAGGACCTTCTACTACACCCAGAATCACCTGCCTTGTCACCAGCCCTACTTCACAAACAAACCTGTTGCTTTCTCCAATCCCTTCACTATGGTTATCACTATTAATTGAACTTGTTTTAGTATGTTGTAGCATGTACTCAAGCACAGCCATGATCCACCTTCTGGACATCAGTTGCCATCCTGAGAGTGTTTGGGACACAACTACTTGATTTTCCCGTAATGGTGTGCCACCTGCAACATAAGAAAAGAAAACCAGGATGATTGAGCTGAGTATTGTTGACCATGTGATGTTTTGGCAAGCAGTTATGGGTGTAAAATGGGACATGTGCATCAAGCTGGTGCAGCCATTCTGATGTTTAGTCCATCCACACTGAAGTGAGGACAATACTGGGTAATATATTGCCCATAATAACAGCCTCAAACCTTGCTTTTTCTTGCTTCACTTCAGACTTCGTTCTAAGTACGATCTGATGTCTAAATGTTGTAAATGATAGGCCAACAGAACTGTGGTTTGGAGAGCTTGGATTCCTGCAAGGTAACTGCAAACACAAAGAAATGCAACCTGAACACATATGCATTATTCAACTACACAAATAAGTCATAAAGACCAGATCCAGAGACCATTCAACAGCTCTTTACACATCACTATGCATATGATTGAAACAAAGTTCTGTTTCCTTGATGTGCCAGTATGGCATCATGCAACATGATAGTTATATTCACTGTGAATATGAAAAAGAGCATAGGCATCTATTATTTACATACCATTTAAACATGACTCTCAAACCTCTGCAAACACAGTCAAATTGAATTCCTTCACTGTGGACTGTAGGCAATGTTTATGCATACTACAGTGAAATCTTTCATGTATTTAGGCATTTACAAATAATAATAATAAAAAAGTTTAATTAAAATTCCAACAAAGCCTGAAGTTAGTGCACAAGAGGCTAAGATCCATAAGGAATGCAGGAGCTCTCCAGAAACACTGATACTTCTTATAGTATTTTGAAAGTTACAATTAAGTCTCTGCTTGGTAGAAGGAAATAAAGAAAAAATGAATAATGGTTCTGAATGCAGTTTTCTCATGAGATGGAATGGACTAGTTGCAATGATTTTTCATTTCAGTTATAAAATAATAAAAAAAAGTCATAATGACTTTTATGTAATGATTCCAAATTATTAAAACCAATTGATAAAAAAAAATGATGCTTTTTCTTTTCTTTTTTTTTTTTTATAATAAGAAAGAAATTTTGAATTTCCCATGAAATTTAACATGCATCTCTGGCTCTCCTCTATTTTTAACACCATTTCTTTGAAGAACTTGTGCAGGGAAATCTGTTAATTGAAAACACTGACAAGATCCCCAGAAGGCAAATATTCAGCTGAAAATTAGTTTAAAGTTTTACTGAAATATCTGAAGTTCTTAAAACGAATTAACTTTTCTTTGTTGAATGCATGCGAATGTGTTCATGCATTGCGTGAATTACACGAACCTGTTCCATTCACACCTGCAGCATAGCTGAATGGTTTTCTAATAGATTTTATTTTCTCAGTAACTGTTATCGTGTGAATATCTTGTCACTCTCACTTTTCTGAGGTAGAACTAGGCTACAATAGAACAGTCTAGTATTAATAATTAACTGGGGGGAACAGAGGAATTCCATCAATATCCACTTATTGCTCTGACTTTTTTTTTTATTCTTTTTATTTTCATTTTTTTGATTGCTGGTTTGATTGTTTTGTTTGGGGGAGGGGTGTTTATATTTTTGAAAGACCGAACATCTTTCACAGCTATCGGCCCCGACTGGTAAGCAGCCTGCTTTGTAGGTGTTGACTGCATGAATCCTCTTGTACTTCAAATACAGAGGAGCTTACCACATCACAAAAACTGAACTGCAAACGCCTGTGCCGTGCATCATGCCGATTTCAGGCCTGGGGTATAAATTAACCTCAGTCACATAGTTAATGCACCTCAAATCAACACAAATATCAGGTCATTCCTAAGTTCTAAGCAGATATAATCAGATTTTTACATTTATTCTTTGTCCTCTGCCATATTTTTTATTATCATTATTTTATTAATATTATTATATCTTTTTCTTCTTTTCTTCCTTTTCTTCTTGATGGAATAAAGGTGGGCTTGTAATCCTGTGAAAGCTTGCTTTCTGACCACGCAATTAGCTGTAGAGTAGTTAAAACAGACACAGCTGATGCTCTGGGTCCGACCATCAACATTACACCTAGGTAGGGCTTCAGACAGCTGTTTTCTGCACAAAACATCTTATTTGAAAGGTCAGATCCAGTCAAACCACCTAAGCATAATCCAGAGGCCACAGGTAGCCACAGAGTTTATCTGGGTTCTCCAGAGCTTGGCTGCAGGGGTGGGTTTTGACACAAGTTTGAGCATTCATAACCTAGTTGAAGGCCTCGGTTTGGTCTTGGCAGGAGACTCATGTTGATGTGACAGAGTTGAGTGCAGAATAATTCTTTGGTGGCAGCACTGCATATTTTAAACCAAACTGCCACCTTTCATAATGAGAAGTTGGAGGTTTATTTTGTATCTCTCATCTGCAATAGAGCCCTAGGCCCTCTAATCTTACCCATCGTTGTCTGGAAAGGATTGTGTCACTGATACACAAAATAAACATCCATCAGTTTGTCCCAGGGATCAAGCGAACTTAAGCCATTTATGAGAGAGATTATATTTGCAGCTGAAATCAAATAATTGATCTCCGTGTAAGTTACGTCTGCCTCACTTCTCATGAATCACGTTCAACACACAATAAAACAAGTTCATTAACCAAATGAGAAATTTTGAAGAACTCACTTGAATATTAAATAAATAATTTGCATTTCATAAGTACGAGTCCTTTGTCCTTCCAGTGGAATTGTTGCTTGATATATTTTTATTATGCTGCAGTTTCCTAGCAAAAATATTTTATTAGCCAGACTTCACTGTTCTTTAACTTTTCTACCAATCAGATAGGACCCCTTTTCAGCTTAGAAAGAAAACAAAACTGAAACAAACTCTTTCATGTAAATTCTTCCCAATGAAAATCCCTTATGAATACTGTTGATAAGTATTTGATTTAAGTAATTCTTAAAAAACAATTAAATGATTGAGATGAAGTCTGCACATACAACTCAGACTATCTGCAAAAGGGCAAGATAACTGTACTGATAGCTTGGACCTGGAATGGACCAAACCTGAGCAAGCTCCTTCTTGTAGCTCTTTTAGGTATCACAGCAGCCATAACTTCAGTGCTGAGCTGACTTCAGCCTAGCTGAGACAAGTGTAAATCTTGTCCTAGAAAGGACAATAAGATTTCAAGATGGAAGTGACTCATCTGAGTTACAAGGATTAAGGGAAAAAAAAAAAAAAAAAAAAAAAAAAAAAGGAGAGAGAGAGAAAGAAAGAAAAAAAGCCCTAAGTCTTCTTTTCCATCCTTTTTCATCCCCTTGGCTCAGGTCATTGAGCCCCACTGCCCTTCTCAAAGAAAATATATTCTAGTACTTGCATTTGATAACGTCCTTTCAGAGCATGGGATGATGTCAGCTGATTAATGTTGCAGACAGGAGATTGCAGATCGCCCAAGGTTAATATGATAAACAATTAGAGAACTTAGGATGCAGCAGAAATCATATTGTCTGACAACTCTGTAATTGTAACAGCAGTGTAATTCCGAAGCAACCCCACACACATACATAGCCCGCCTCAGAATCAATAATGATTCACAACTCAGTGCTGTCAGAGATAAATATTACTGATCTCAAGGCCCCTGAAATCATCCTGAACCAATAGTTACAGCCAACACTGAGACATAGAGTAATAGAGGAGACACTTGAAGAGCAGTTCTCAGCTTGCATCAGCCACTAAGTCTCTCTGTGGCTTTTAGGCAAGTCATTCACGAAAAAATTATTGACCAAAATGTCTAGAAGTGAGTACCTAATTCTGTGTATCGAGTACCCCATGAAAGAGATTGTGTGTTAGAAGCACTGAAGGTACAGTTTCTCAATGAATATTACATCACTGAAAATCTACCCAATCAAAAGCGTGAGTTCAAGCACTTTAGCTTCAGCCATTGAAGGGGCTCCCTCCTCTTGAACTGGAGTATGAAGAAAGCAAGAGAACCAAACACATAGAAAGGGTCCAAGATGCAGTGATCATATGTGTGAAAGGAAGACTGAACCCAAACAAGCTTAAAAAGGGCTTCAGAGCTTAGGGAGTACAACACTGAGTCTACAGACGTGAGATTCAGAGAACGGAAAGGACTTTACAGTAATGAATACAAACACATGTTCATAGAAAATGACTATAAATAGTGGCTTTAGTGGAGAACTGTGAGGCATTAACACCTCTGTTCTTCATCCACTCTGGGTTTGTGAATATTGTCCAATTTTAGTGGTGTGTAGGCTTCTTATCCAACATTTGATAAGCTTTGAATTTAGCCTTACCAACAAAACATAGCCCCATGCTCTTGTCTGGTAAATCTTCATTATGAGTAAGACAATATGAGTACAGGATGAGAAACAACTTTCTGTCAGAAAGAATTTACCTTTTTTTTTTCCTATGGAAAAAAATTTCCACAGGATTTTTTTAACTAGAATATTTTCTGCTAGATACTTAACCTTTCTTAAAGAATTTGCTTAGTTTAACTTTTGGAAATGAAAACCTCTTTAAAGGCTTCACAAAAATTCTAAAATTTAATTCAGTGAATTCAATAAATAAGTTTTTCTTGACTGAAAATAAAGTTTTATTAAAACAAATTTGATGTCCTCAGCCTCATTTCTTCATAATTATTCATTCAAAACATTTGCCTTGTCCAAGCTCAGGAAAAGGAGCAGATCCTAAGCAAAAGAATGTAATAGTGCCATGGCAAACCTATAAAGTATAAGATAAATTCAGAGAAATCATACACTTAAAATGCCTGAGTGGATGTGGATCTGTGTGAACAGAGATCTGAGTAAAATTTAGACAATAAAGTCTGCTGATGAGTATTTCAGATTTGCTATTTAACTGCTTCCAAAGAAACATTGATTAAAAGAAAGTAAAAAAGTATACCTACTGATACATTTTAAATGCCTTATCCATCAGTTCCCTATAAGATCCAAACAGTTGTTCAGCCTGTTGATATAGCCTCAAAGTGTCACTTGTATTTCCTTGGGAAAATAAAATTAAAAAAAAAAAAAGGTTGCAAATGGCCACCTGACAATAGCTATCAGATATATTTATTACCATGGATGTATAATCAGGGAGTGATAAGGAATTTTTTTACCAACATGGCACTATTTAGAAAAAAAAAGTGCAATATCTGCAAAGGTCGTGCAGTAAGCAATGTTTTATTTCCCAAGCGTTAATTTAGTCTCTGATGCTCCTTCAATGTCTCCTGGTTTTGCTGCATATGTAGTGATTACCTACATACAAAGCGTCAGGGGGATCTTTGTCCAGGATGGAAGAAATAAAGACTAGAATAGCAGTAGCTAAAAAGACTACTACTAAAATGTGATATAAACCAGAAATAAGAAGTTAGCCACTTTTATGGGTGCCTGTTACACAAGGTGAATAAAGAAAATAACATGTCATTTAATCTAAAGCAGAAATAGATGGCTTGCTGCCAGACTAGATTCAAAGAGTACTATGATAATGGTAAAATGTTATGACAGGAGGGATCCTTTGGGTTAAAAAATTAATTGTTTCAGACAAGCTGTCAAGCTGTTAACACTAACATGCCCTAAATCTAAAAATTTATATACCCAGAGACCAAGATTCACACTTCATTGTACCTGACTAAGAGGTTTTCAATTTTGTAATGATTTTTGGCACTGGAAATATGACTGCAAGGTTCAAACACTTTAGAGGAAAATTGCCTGGCAGATTCTTTCAGGCCTGTTTGATTACGAGATCAGAGTGAATTGACTGTACATGTTAGCAGCAGTTTTAAGGCCTTACTCTAGAAACTTTGAGAACACAATATGTGAAACCATGAAAATTATGAGAATAAAATACTACCAAAAATGTTATCTTGGATGTTGTGTTGGGCAAAAATAAAAAAGAGAAAAAAAAAAAAAAAAAGAAAACACTTGCAATTTTCTCATGCACAAAAATAAGACCAGTTTATCAACTAGAGAATGCTCTTTAAATCTAACGAAATAGAGCTTGAGCAATTCCAAGTCTTTGACTTACACTTACTTAGAAAAGGAAGCAAAGAGTTTGTTTTTTGTTTCTTAAAAAAAAAAAAAGAAAAAAGTACAGAACTTCATGTTTTAATAGATTTTCTCTTCTATCTGCCCCTCTTGGCGTCAACTGAGATTTGAAGTTCTCAATCACTGTGGGAAAGGCTGTTTTGGAGGACAAGCAGATTGCACAGAAGTAATGGAAAGAAAACCTGATGATTCAACTTATTGCATTGTATCTGATGGCTTCTGCAGACTAGAAATCTCAGCAACAGTTGGACTGTTACCAAACCTTAGTTCCTCCTTCCTCAGAAGCTCAAGCAGAAAAAAAACAGCTTGTGTCAAAAGAAGCGCTTGAAAGCCTAGATCCCAGTGGAGTTAAGAGTCTGTTAAAAAAAAAAAAAAAAAGGAACTTTTGGGGTTTTTCTTTTGTTTTTCCTGTTTTACCTCAAAGATTCAGACATGTTTAAACTTCAGACAACTTTAGCTTTGGAAGGATGCACACAATGTGGTTATGATGAAAGTTTTGACCACAGGTCATTGTCTGAAAGACCCTGCAGTGAGTCTCCCTCGCTCTCCACTAGCAGAAAAGGCAGAACCACATCACTTCTCTAACCCTGTTGGTCATAGGCCGTGTGTTACAGGAGTCCTTCTGGCTGTTCTTCTCTATTGAGTAAATAGAGAGCAAGTGTCTGTCTTTTTGGTATGTGGTTTGACACACTGCCTACTTAACCTGCACAACATCTACAGATACTTTAATCACCTGTGGTAGGTCACCTAACTATGACCCAAAACATCTCTAAGCAGTGGGGTTCCTCTTATATCTCCCCTTGATCGGTGTGATTGGTTTGCTATGTAGTAGGAGCACTCCACGGGAGGAACACCTTTTGTTATTAAAGTTACAATTTTGCCATGTCAAAAATAATTTATCTGTTTATAAAAAAAAGGCAACATTTTATCATTTTCTGATCGGGGTAGACAATGTGAAGTGCTTTATATATGCGTTTACAGAGAAACTGCTTTTGAAAATTAAAACGTCATTATATTGCTCTCCTCAGCTTGAGATGAAAAGAAATAACAATGTCAAAAATGTCGGTGTATCTTGGAGCCGACTGAAAATCCACCCTGAGACCTAACAACAGCACTGGATGGAAATACCACACTATCCTGAATATGTTTATTTGCACACAGCATTTTAGTCATTCCTCCTAATATTTAAGCCTATGTTTCCTAGATATGTAGAAAGAAAGAATATTTATTTTAATATTAAAAGAGCATAAAAATCCTGAATCCATTTTTTCCTTATGGCCAAAAGTGGCTGAGAAACGGTACCAAATTGTGGAACAGCAAACAAAATAGGACTCTGAAAAACATTCAACAAAATCCCTAACTCTACAGTAGTTGTCGCCAGCATTTCAACACAAACACTTGTAGCGACTTCTGGATGAGTGACACAATTTTACTATGCATAAAACAGCATTAAAGACATATCAAAGAAATATCTCTAGGTACACGGATTGCTTTGAATCTCAGTGACTGTAAGAATGAAGACCATTAAAATTAATACTCACCCAACAAACCAATAATGTTTTACCATAAATTTTTAAATTGTGGAATTTTCTAAAGAATAATTTAGTATACAAGACACCAGAGACTGAAAAAGATGCACTACACCTAGAAATATAAAAAAGGTTCAGTAAGAACCCATTGGTAGTATTCTGGTGCTTTCTGAAGGGAAGGAGGAGAGGGTTAATGGAGGAGATGAAGAGAGAGGAAAGGGTATCTTGGTGTAACTTCCTTATGTTGACCCCAAGGGACCTCACTGATTTTCCCTCATACTGGATACATAAATACTTACATATAAGATGGAATAGAAAAAAAATAAGATGGGAAGGGACAGGGTTAGGTAACTTCATGGAAGTACTGCCAAGTTTAGCTAATTCCAGTCACTGTAACAATTTCTCAAGTTAGGTCAAACGTCATGTCATCCGTATTTAGTTACTCCTTTTCTGATGTTACAGACATCATTTTTTTAACTTTGGTGTTACAGCTTTGAAAATTCTTTTAAAAATTTTGCAAACGTGAAGATTTGTATATTCGTAGTAAGAAAGTGAATTCTACAATTCTGAGTCATATGATTCCAAGCAAAAGGCACAAAATAATTGTGATGACAAAATGTGTGGCACATATTTCTGGCTATAGAGTCAAAATGAATGAACAGTAATCATCTACTTTACTTTGTAGCCTGGTGTGTCTCCATCCATCTAGGTGTGTCAGGGAAAGAGACCCTGAACTTGCCATCTCAAACCAATGCTATAAGACTTTCTACCTATAAGAGTTGTAAATAGTCCCATTTAATGAAACATCCTTCTCTATCCAAAAAAAACTAGTGCATTATGTTTCACCAAAGGATTATGTTTACTTAAAGTTGTGAGGACAAACCATTTTTTTTCCTATGAGGATTAATGAAAATACTTAAGAAAAGCTATAAGAAACACAGATGAAATGTGTGCATATCTACATATAGATTAAAAAACATTTTTTATGGTCCTCTTTTTTAAAAAAATTCTTTTTGACCTCAGATTTGAGCGAAGCATCTTTGCTGTGGCAACAGCCTTGAATGAGGTATAATAATCTTTAAAGTATTTGAATGAAACTAAGTAAAATATTTTTTTCATACAATGGAAACTTCAGAAAATGTATCGGGCATTACCTATAGTACATCATGAGTGATATAGTCTACTCTGGACCCATGATCCACTGCAAAAATGATGGAGATGTAGAACTGGAACAAATATCCCCCTGAAGCTTTGCTCCTCTGAAGTATATGTACGTGAAAATTAGTATTGACTCAAAGCCCATTTTTCTCTTGGAGGGTATGAAAAGATGCCTAGTGAAGGTTTAACATTTCTGATAGCTGAAAAGCTTTAGAGGATAAACAAGCTCATGCCAGATTGCTGGAAGACCATATAAGTCTAAGAGAAGAACAGACTGCTGGCATTAAGCTTTGGGAGAGGGAGGTTTTGGAACAGCAAACATGCTTGGAACAAAGGGGAAAAAAAAATCACATCTAGGAGGAATCTTGAATTCTATAATCTCTGCAGTGGAATTATCTCCCCTCTGGACTAGTTATTTTCTGGTTCAAAACAGTCTCTAAAGAAATCATGATAGGTAGACAAGAAATATATATGTATATATTTATATAAACATATATTTTTGTTGACAATAATATTCAGTACTTAGAGGATTGTACCTGTGGCTACAAAGCCTTAAAATCTGATGATTAAACATATTGAAAGTGGCTGCTGATATTATCTACATCTGTGTGTTACATATTTATACTAACATCAGTCAGTATTTGGATACTGATCTAATCAATCCCAGGGATTTTGATATGTCTCTTCACTGCTGAATGGTTCAAAGTCAGACTGCAGCCAAAGGAAAGGCATTCCCTCATGTCAGGACTGAACCTCATCCAAACCACAAAAACCAGCTGCTTTTTGGCACAGTTTCCACAGCTTCCTTCCTGCTGAATTAGGACTTTTCTTAGGAAAAGATTTGCCTTCCTGTCAAAATCTGTGCAAATACATCCTCCTAAAAAAGAAAGCAATAAGATTTGGTTTTGAGGTCTGTAGATCAAGAAATTTTATCTGCTCAAGACTTCAAATACCAAACAAAATATGAATTATAATCTGGTTTCAAAAGAAATTACATTTCGATGAAAGAGCTATCCTTAGGGCGCTGCTGGTGGTTATAAAGCAATGATGCTACCAGTCCACTTTTCTCTTCTTGGTTTTGTTTGGCCTTTCTGTGCTCTGACGATTCAATGCAGAAGAAGCAACAACACTTATTGTATTTGCAATTGCTGTGCCACCAATTGACTGGACCTTTTCAGATGAATGAGAAAAAGATCCTCTAATAAAAAATAAAAGTAGTTCCTCCATTTCAAGAGCAGCTGTTTATTGTATTGTATTTCTAGTCAGGCTAAATTTTTTATTTCAGTAACTAAGAGGAGTATTTGAGGATAAAAAAAGGAGCCCACATAATCCACAAAGTACCAGGACACAGTATTCAATTGTTTCATGGCCAATAAATTTACAAACCATAACCAGTGAGTAAATGCCCTTGCCTGTAATAAAATGTGCCTAGTTTTCTGATTAACATTACTTACTTTTACTGAAGTTTTACTTTTTATGGGCACATTTCAAGGGATATTTAAGAAAAGTAATTAAAATTTGCATTGCTTTTAAGGCACTAATCTCCATTTCACCCTCCCCCCCCCCGCCTTCTTTTTTTCCTGAAAGAAAGCCCAGACTTTTCAATTAGAAACTAGAAGGGTCATCTGAGATATTTATCTATTGTTCATCCGGTTCCATAGCAATCCTCAACTGTACAAACCCAAAAATTATGGGTATGGACTTCTAGGCATTGACATCACCATTCCTGCAATCTTTATTTTTTTCTTTTCATTTTTAGACCTCATCTTACAAAATGCTGCACACAGAAAGGAAAATATGTCAGTGATTAGAAGCTACTCAGCACAGAGCAGAAAGTTGTGTGTACAAAACAAGACCTAAACCTGGGACCTTCAAGAGACTTAATCTGGGGAGGTGGATATAGGTCTCTTGTCTGACTGCAAGCAAAAATCCTGAAAAATGAAATGATTTCTGAGCAGAAGAAGGCTCTGTAATCAAGGGGTTTAGGCATAGCATTAGAAATGAGTGTTAGAAGTAGGATTCAATAATGGTTAGCAGGAATGGAAAGAAGAAATTGCTTTACCTTCCTTTGTTTCATTTATTTCCTAGTTTGGTGGGAAGGTTTTTTTCTTTCTTTCCTTTTTTTTTCCTTATTTGAAAGAACAATTACTTGTAATATTAAAGGAAACAAGTATTAGAGGAGGTTATTTATATCGACTATTGAAAGAACATGTGTTTATTCTTGCTCAAGACCACTAATTAAGGCATTTTTTAATAAACTTGCATAATATAAAAATTACTCTCAGCATCTTCATCCTGAGCTTCTTGCAATTATTTTTTTTTCTGTGATACTAATAAACTACACATATATATATATAAATGAAAAATTGGTTTTGTCCGTGTTCCTCTGAAAAATCTATTGGTTAAGCTGTAAATTAACCATGACAGGCTGAAGTCACATGTTATTACAGCTAGATGGCCAAATGTTATGCTCACCCAAAGAAGCTGGTGACACAGAGTAAAATGTTAACACAAATCCAACCAGAAGACAAGAACAACAACAACAACAAAATTATAATAATAAAAAACAGACGACTCTTTGTGTGGCTGAGCAACAGGTTTGCAGAACTGGCACATTTCTGAATTGACGTCACCAATCTTTCCGCATTAGTCTTACAGCAGCTGGAGGACAGCTGATCCCTCATGAAATCAGATTCATGCTTCCCGAATCACCCGCAAGTGCCATTTCTGCTGGAGTTGTTACTGTTCCAACCACTTCAGCTCTTTCCACCAGTTCTCTGCATCTGCCTCATTTTAAGACGGATTTAGGTTTATTTTCATAAATGTTCATTTTTATATCTGTAAGTTTATCTTCTTACTTTCCCTGTTCAAAGTAACAGAATACAAGTTTTAAAGGATGAAGAGAAAAGGGAAAATGTTTTTCCCAAGTCACTTTAAAGCCAGCTCCTGAATCAAGCACTGAAAAATTATATGACTTTTATCAGGCTAATTTTTGCCCTCAGTTTGCAAAATCCTTGAGTATCTAATTTATTTAGATTGGTGGGCCTCATTATTCTAATATCTTTTATTTTTATGCATATTCCTATGCTTGTATGACATAATTACCTTTTACTTGACTAAAAATAAAGTATTTGGACAACAACGCATTAAAGTGTCTTAAATAAAATTTTAAACTGCATCAGTTATACCGTTTGAATCTTTAAAGATATCAATGAAGTAACAATTCCACTAAAAATGTGCGAACAAATATATGTTAAATATTCAACTAAAAGCTCCCACTAATAACAACAAATTTAAAGCCTGGCCTCTCCAGAAATTTGCTTGCTACATGTCAGAAAGTGAAAGTTCTGAACAGCCAGAATTTAGACTGGTTGTTTGTTCCTTCAGCTGTTTTACTGCACGAGTGATTCTTCCTTGCAGTAAGTATGCAGTACTGATGCATACATGGCTTTGTGTTCTTTTTTTTTTTTTTTTTTTAAGTCCACATAACGATTCGCTTTGGTAATCCATACATTCACTATCATTACACAGGGGAAAAGGAGAAACAGTTAAACAACTGGTGCTTTCCAGCTCTCCCGATACACTTTGAAAAAGGCAAAATTACTCCTAACGTAAATCCTTCTTTCATTTTGCAAGACATAATTTCACTAAATTCCGTGTTTCTGAGGAGTTCAGGAGAGGAGAACTTGACTGCTTTGCATTAATTTATGACAATCTCCACTGCAGACATCTCTGGCAAGTAAAATGAAAAAAAAAATCAAAAAAGGAACTAGAGAGTTTCCTGAGTTATGATAGAAAGCAACAGAGCAGATGTAACTGTATCACGTAAGAGAACTTGGAAGAGCTTCATTGCACTTTATATACATATATATATATATTTTTTTTTAAATCATATATAAAATATTATTTATTTGTCCACTGCAGAACTTCAGAGATCAAACTTTGCAGAAGTTCAGCTTCGTCATATAGAGAATTTATGCATAATACAAAAACAGTTTGAATAGCACACCCAGATACTAATATTGGCTGCAGATAGCTCCAAAGAAAATTGTGTTCAAAAGACAGAACCATAATAATAACTTAAAAAAAAAGGAAGAAAAAGGAATGTTGTACTAAAAATAAATCACAAAAGAAATTTTTTTGAGTGATCTGTGGTACTAACTTACCCTAAAAAGTATGCTACAACTGTTGTCCTAAGGATGACTGATTGCTTTGGGTCAGCTGGTCAAAGATATTTGGAAACCAATTAAATTTACAGATGAGGTGGGTACTAAAGGCTTATTAAAATCAACTACAAGTCCCTTCAGTATTTAGGATGACTTTGAGAAGCCTGCCAAGTATCCATCTGCACCATTAGGAACATAAATAGCTCTGAAAAGTCTACACTTTCACCCTATTTGTATGTTGTTGGAAAAAAAAAAGATATCAAGAGAATCAATGGCAGCACGAAATGGTCAAGTAGCATGGAGAGAAGTACACATCCTTAAGGAAATGGTAAGGTAAATATATAATGATAGTAAAAAGCTAAGGCTATCATAACCAAATAAAAATGTGGGGTGAGTTATTAATCTTTCATAATGAATTAACATAGAATAAGAAACAATATAAAAATGCTTTGAGCAAAGGCTGCTAGAGACAGAAGCTCTTCCTACCAAAAATGCTGATGTTGTCTTGGCCTCTGGAAGAGGCCAGATACTTATGGGCCTTTGCTAGGACCTTCCAGTACAACAAAACTGATGTTTTGGGGACCATTTAACTTCTTTGAACATGTATGTATATGTATATATATATACACGTGTTGTGTGTAATTATATACACAATAGGATGATGGACCTGACATAGGAATGAGTATTGTCCTGGCTAAGAATAATTGATCTGGGGAGGGGACACATCCTATTACAGGAAAAATGGTTACAAATTGTCAAAACTAAGAGCAATCAAGATCTATCATGCCCAAATTTCTCAGGTTTTGCTTCTTTTCCTGAAAGGGCAATGTTAGTCTGTTTTTTGATAACAGACTTACAGTCTTTCCACTTCGCTTATTGTAAGTATAAATATGCAGAACAAGTATTCATTTTCTAATCCTAGTCTGGCCATGTGGCATGGCCATGTGATATGGCCAGACATGGCCTAGTGTGGCCATGTAATACCTTACATTCAAGATATTGCCACTTAACGTCTCAACTGTCAAGAACTCCTTTCTTCTTTACACCTTACTTCTGACCTTTCTTCTTTTTATCTCAACTGACCAGTGATTTTTAACTGACTGCCTTCACCCAAACAAGCCAGACTTTACTGCATATAATCCCTCTACTTTTCTGTTATTTCTTTTAATCCTTTCATTAAGATACTTTTCTACCTTCTCTCTGACTACCGTGTATGGTTAAACATCTGTTTCTTTCCCCCAAGGTTTTTCTATTTTAGTGACTGCCAAAACAACCTCTAGCTGCATAAAGACCATTAATAAAAAAGCATTTGCCCTTTATAATGACAAGATTCCTAGCTGAAATAGAGGTCCTTTTTCAAGTCTTCCTACCGAGCATTCCCAGAAAATCCTGTGCTTTCTCCACGACACTAAATACAGTAGGTTGGAAAAAAAAACTGCCAGCAACCATTTTTATGGCAGTCAGAGGCTGAAATTCTGCATTTAGAAATTTTCTCACAATAGTGTCATTGCCATTCTGACTGCCATGTAAGTCACTCACATCTGAGCTGCAACTGCACACAAAAAAATCCTACCCCTTCTTTGAAATCAGGGTCACAGCAGCTATTTTCAAGAGAGCTATCAGGCAGTGTGTAAATTCCAGATTGATTTACAGAGCTTCTCACTAGTACTGTTCTGTAGGTGACATTGCCTTCTATTATTCCTGTATGATATTCACATATGATAAAGCCTAATCCAAGGAAAAAGCATCTAGGTTTTCAAAGTTTTCTTTCAATGTTGTGATGAAAATGTAATAGTCAGCCTTTAGTCACCCTATGTTTTTTCAGTACAACAGGTAACATAGTGACAAAGTAATAAAAAAGAGGAGTAATGTCTTATTACTGAAAAACTAAGGTTTTGACAGCTCTTTCTCCATTTCTGGAAATACATCACCTGGTATTGAATAATCTGATTCAACTGAACACTGAGGTCCTGGCTGTAACATACTATATATAGACATACAGATAGAGATATAGATGGACAAGCTTGAAATATCGTCAGTGAAGGCCTGTGGAGTACTACTGTAGCGTACAAATTTCAGCAATTGTTTTATCTTCTGCAAAGCAATTCTTTTGGAGAGATTATTTTTGGTTTGATTCTTTTAATGAGGATTAATGAATAATAATGCTTTCCCAGGGTCTAGTAGGACAGAGGCTATAAAAATGGTGGAGGGTGTTAACCGTGACCTGTTCATGAAAGATATTAACAAAACTGCAAATGAAACTCCGAAACAGAAAGCCACAGTAGGCATGATGGGGAGAAAGACTGCACCTGGGGCAGACAGCCTGGATAGAGCTGGCCAAAACCTTACCATTTCTGTGTAGCAGAATCTCTTAGAATCATTCTGATTGGAAAAGATCTTTAAGATCTTCAAGTCCAACCATCAACCCATCACCACCATGCCTACTAAACCACATCCCTATGTGCCTCATCTGCACGTCTCTTGAACACTAACAGGGATGACAACCCCACCACTACCCTTGGCAGTCTGTTCCAATGCTTGACCATGCTCTTCACCAATGTAACAGAAATATGTCCATTTCTTTCATCCAGTGATAAGGATTAGTCATGACAGCAACTGTTTTCCTCAGCATCCCACTTCATTGTTTTGCATCCAACATGCAGCTTTCTCACTCATGTATTCAGGATCAGAACCATGCTCCAAACTTTCTTCTGATAATAAAGCTTCTACCCTACATGAAGTTGCCAGAGAAAAATGTATGTTTTTTCTGTTCCTGGATAGATAATGTAAAGTCCTGAGAGAAAAAAAAAAAATCAATAAGAAACCTTAAGAAAAGTTACACAACAAATGCGATAAAAACAATACACTATCATTCTTCTAATGGTCAAAGCACCATTCTCTCCAAGCCCTCCCAGAGCTGTTGAGTGAGGCACTACCAAACTAGAACAGAGGGATTTACCCTAAGCTTTTATGTAACTAACTTGTAACTAAGTATAGTTGGGTTTTTATTATTTTTATTTTGTCAAAGTTTAACAGTTAATGCTTGATAGCGTAGAAATAGAAAACATTCTAGACAGCTCTAGAAAGCTGGAGACAAGCTCACAGGTCAGGAATAGCAGATTATCTTGACAGAGAGGAATGGCAGCGGAGAATAGAAGGTCTTATGCTCCTTTTTCTCTTTTCGTAGATGGTTGCAGTCAAGGTTATATTGACCGTCATAATGTACTAAGTAAGAAGAGCAAATGGAGCAAGGTTTGAGGGGTTTTGCAGCTTAGTCACAGATTAATTTAACCCTGTGTCCCTTTGCCAGCAATCTATTCCTTCCACAGAAATTAATACCATAATAAAATCAAAACTTTCTCCTTTGCCTTCAATAACAGGGCATGACTCCCAGATGATTTCCTATTTCATTTCCTTCTATATGTCTCCCTACAAACACTGACTTTGGCACGGAGGAACGCCTCAGGAGAGTATCCCTTATTTGCAACTCCTTTCTGGCCAGCTCAGCCATGCTGGCAAATGGGCTGTCTGAATGCATAGAGCAAGGGTCAATGAAACATCTGCTTTTATGGTTCTGTTATTACCAGTATGCTCTTTTCCAGCCTCTATTGTTTGGGAAACCTTTCAAGCATATAATAGGTAAAGTTCCTCCGTATGAGGACCTTCAGCTCCAGCTGGCACCATAGTAATTTGTTTCCCCTAGCAACTCATTCAGGATTCCTGACCTTGATGGAAGAGCTAATGTGACTGCTCCTAGCTCAGTTTCAACACTGGACGACAAGTTTGCTGGTCTTCAGCACTGGTGCTCCATAGCAAGAGCATCTTCCCAGCCTTCTCATTTTTAAAAAGAAGTACACTTCAGTGACCTGCCATAATAGACTGATATACAATATTAAATCATTTTTTCCATGAAAAGCTGGATCAAATGAAAATTGAAAGAGAAAACATTTGTCAACAAACCAGAATTTTTCTTTTTAGAGATTCCTTGATGAGATAAATAGACCATGTGACTCCAGCTCTCAATATCAATGAGATAGAGTCCCTTTTGGCTCTCGTAGTGTACACATGGCTATGTAACAGATGATAACAGATTATCAGAAAGAAAACATGAGAACATCATAAGAAAAGTGGTATCATGGAGCTTGGGCCACAGAGGGCAAGACTGTTTATCCCAAATCTGTAAAAGTGTAAGGAGATTATTACAACATTAGGGGAAAAGAAAAGAAAGATAGATTTGTTTTATCAAAAGATTGATGAAAAAGAGAAAATACAGTTGGAAATATATCTGACACTGTTTGTACAGTTACTGCATTTCCAAACTTACACATTAAAATATTTATTATAAAAATGTGCTAAAGGAGAAAGAAATGCGTGTTTCTCTGCATGTATATGACAAGGAAAATGTTTCAGAATTGCACCAGGATTTAATAACAAATAGGGGTACCAAAGAGGGAGAGGTGCATGTAAATATTGCAAAATATTTTCAGAGATTTGAAAAATAACTGGAACCCACGTCCGTTATTAGTGGATGATAAGGATATCAGTGATTAATTTCTGATTCATTCAACTACTTTAAAATCTTGTCTTTAAAATTTTATTTCCATTACACAATGATTGCCTAGGGGAATACTGAAGCCAACATGCAGCATATACATCCTTTGGGGAGGAGGGGAAATGCTAGCAGCCTATGAATGGTAATCATATCACAGATCACAGGCAGGACAGATGGAATGAAAAATCAATAATTCAGCTAGAAAAGACAATGTGCAATAATTAAATAATGAGCAATTAATATGTGATAGCTTACATCTCGCAAGCGTGTGCTCTGAGAAGCACTGCAACTGGCAAAGAAAGAATAAGCAAGGTTTCCTGGCTGCTCTTTTTCTATCTCTTAGAAAAAAAAAAAAAAAAAAACAGAAACAGTAGCAGCAAACAAATCCTATGTCTCTTAACTATTGTTCCAATGCCTTGGCTACCTGTGCATCCTGCTACTCTTGTCACTTCCAAAATATGACATACAAAATATTGTTTCACCCAGAGAGTAAATCATTGTGGCGCTGCACAGACTCAACTCTGTTTTCCTAGCACAGACCCTGTTCTATAAGAGGAGGCCACTTTTGCTTTGGCCTTTAATTTGTATTACACAGCCCTGCTTACAATGAGCTCCCTATTACCATTCTGAAAGAGAAACTGCTTTTTTTTCCTCATTCTTTTCCAAAGCCACCTCAGGGTGGGTGGGAGGGATATCTTCCTTTATACTTGCAAATCTTGCCATGCTGCTGGATTCAGGGAGCACAGACTCTGACAGAAAAGCCCTCTGTATGGAAACATATGCATATGCACTGAAAAGCACCAGATCCCTTGCACAGTTCAAGTGGGTGCAGGTGAGCACTGAAACACACATCAGCTCTAAGCTGCTTCCAAGCTTTCCATATAGTTAACAGCTTGGCCTGTGGTTTACAGAAAAGGCTATTGTTGCTTTTTAATCTCCTTTCAGTGTAGGGAGCAACTGTTCTCTCCACTGCACTGATAAAACATAAATTGCTTATCCTCCAAACCAGCCTTCACCTGACCACTGACTACATTCCCCTCTTGCCGGGCTCCTGATAATCTCTTCACACCTCTTTTTTCAGTCTCTGTTCTGTTTAGCTTGAGGGATTTCTTGTGCCTCACAGAGAAAGGGAATTAAAAAGGTCCTTTTTCTATTTTTTTTCCCTCTGCTCTCCTGTCTGTCTGTGAGATTAAACTCCATTGGGGGGGAAAAAAGGGAAAATGTGGTGATGATGCTAGCATGCCGAGAAAAATTTCAATTCCACATCATGCTGACAGCTTTTGCATGTGCTGAGAAATAATAGCGATCTGTAGAGGTCACCAAGAGGCCAGATTCTCAGCAGTATAATGTGGTATTTTCTCAAAATCTGGCCCATGACGGCTCACTTCTCAAGCTGAAGTCATTTGGGAACAGCTAATATTTAATTTCTCTAGAAGTCAAGCCTCCTATCCTTTTTTTTGTTTGTCCCATAGTCAGATTGTAATAAGGAATAAACAAAAATACTCTGTGGCCATCCTAGAAGTCAATGAGACATCCTCTCCTTGAATGTCTCTTATCCTGCAGGGGGATCAAGAAATCAAGAGGCATTCAAGAATGTGTAAAAAAAAAGCTTCAAAGAATTAAATGAGAAATTAAATATAGTAATATAATTAATGAAGAGAATAAAGAGAATAAAACAGTGACATATAAAGGTGTAGGAAAGGAAGATAAATGAAATTTATGCCTTTCTTTTTTGTGCTGAAGGGGAAATTGATAAATATATTTAAATGTGTGTGTGTATTTATATGTATATATATAAAAATTATAAATCGAGCAAAAGAAAATATTTGTAAGATTACATAGGAGAGAATAATTGGACCATGAAGAACATATTATGATTCCTTTTTTTTTTTTTACTTTTTACTTTGGAATACTAAATTACAGTTGAAATCTTGATGGGTATATTTGATTCACTACTATTGATGAAACTAGTGTGATTTCATAAATATTCAGCCCTCCTATACCTCTGACCTGCAGTGATGACTCAGTGAAAAGTACCAAGATACACAACGAATAAAATGATCTCTTCAGAGAGCATCAGAAGGTCTGATCCCCCACAGAAGGCTTCCTAACTTCAGATTGTCCATGCTTGCTGCTTTTTCTGAGATTTTCTTCCTTTTCATGTAAAGAGAATTTTGACTCCTCAAGGAGACTCTGATTTCTGAAAATCAGAGTAAGCAAGACAAAGACAGGAGTTTCTCTCCCTCTCCAGAATCGCAGTGCACAGAATGAGGGGTTTAATGACAAACGCTGATCACAGGAATTTGCCTAGTTTCCTTTTTAAGATAAAGAGCAAGGATTCAGAGGAACTTTGATGGGATGATGGTCAGGATCAGACAATGCTTCCTCATAGCTAATGGTTATTCTCAGAGCTCCATTTTCTCTGCTTTCAGCCCCAATCCTACCCTGCTGAGAGAAAGAGGAAGATCTGATCATGACTCATCACAGAGCGGTAATGTGGGTTGCACTGAGCCTTCTGTTGGAGATGGTCCATCCCTACTCAAGTGCTCTTGGCATGCCCTTCCCAGAGACGCCCATAGTGCTTTATCAAGCCTTGCTTTTGTTACTTAGGAATGAGACTTTGAATAAAGTGAGGCAAAGAAAAGTCAACCTGGTTTCTAGGGCAATAAAGTGAATCCTTGAGGGATAAAAAATGGATAGGGATTCACTGGTGCAAGTTTGCATGTATATGTCTGTGTCTGGGAAAGCAATGGAAGTGGACATGAAACTCTTGTCTGGGTCCAGTTGAGCCATCTCTAGACAATGTGGACTTCTCCAGAAGTCTCCGACACGCTCAAGTCTCTGTGGGTTGCCTTTCAGATCCTGGGTGTGCCAGCAGGCAGTGATGGAGAGGGAAAGCAGAATTATCAGGTTAATGGTAAGAAATCACTGGGGACCTCACATCTTGTATGTTAATAAAAAAATAGGCGTGTTCTTTTTTTCTTTTGTGTTTGTATGCAATGGATAGCACCTGTATGTGCTTCAAAATGATGTGGCTGGCCACTCATTGGTGAAGGAGAAGGGTGGACCTGAGCTAGCACCTACAGTGTCCATGTACATGAGCTCCCAGGGTCACAAGGGCTGCATAAAGGTAAATTTGGGTCATTCAGCAACGTGAGTCTACTCACTTGGATGGCAGTGTTGGGTTGCCGCCGCACGAAAGGGATATCTCGTCTCTGAAAGCCAAACTGTTGGAAACTTCTTGCCGGCCCAAGGAATCGGGAGGGGATCACAGACGCAGACTCCATGTGAATTAGCTCCTGATCCGTGAATCCTTTATTTATCCTGAATAGCATACTTATATACACAAGCAGAAGCAAGCTCTCTACACGCGTACAGCTACCATTGGTCACAGGCTACTATCCATGCATTTCTACTGCATTCAGTTGGTCGTGGATAACGGTGTGTATTCACACCATAGGTCTGTGCACCAGTCCTTCTTTCTTACTGACAAGCTTAATCAAGGTTCTGTCTCGCCCAACTTTCTCATGCCTGCTGTTCAAGGACTACTGTTCACATTCCTTTAACTCAGGGAGTATCCGCTATCTTCTTTAAGCTCAGCTCCCTGCAGCCACTTCTCGTGGGAAGGCCTCTGTTCCCTGGATATGTTCCTACACCAAACTAACGTGAGTGTGAGGGATCTTCACCTCTGTCCATGGAGGTGAAAGAGATTGTGAGTTTGTGGTGACTGCACACTTCACAAAACCAAGAATCCTACTGTGAAATCCTATCATGGAATTTGTATTCTGACATGCACCAACTTGACAGGTCCTTTGTAACAAATATAAACAGTTTTTGTTCAATAAAGCTTGGCTGGAAAGTTCTCTCTTTATTATCCATTTTGATTAATGACTTTCACAGAATAGAAGCACGTGGGGAAGATATCCTCTTGTCTTCTTCCCAGTTCATGTTTTTCCATTGTTACAACTCACAGGACAGTGATTGCTGACAACCACTGCTTACAGTACCTACAGTAAAGGTGTTGCAGGTACTGCTCTAAGTAATGTATTTGGTAGCATCCAGCTCTGCATCTCCAAAAATAATGAAACCTCGATATGAGAATTTACCAAGGGCAAAGATTATTGAATTAAAAGCATCAGGATGATGCAGTTAAGCATGAGTGATTTCAGCCAAAATATACTCCTTAGTTTCCCAATACACTATCTCAGGTAATTTAAAATCAAGGTAGTAAACCACTGACATGAACTTTTCAGGCTAAAAATGGATCCTTCTTAATCTTGATAATCTTGAAAGAGAAATTAAGGAGTTAATTAGGAGTCAAGAAACATTTTTGGAATTCATAATAGTTTTCATTAATTGTTTAGATGAAACATAGAATCACAGAATCATACAATCATTACAGTTGGAAGTGACCTCCAGAGATCATCTAGTCCAACTCCCCTGCACATGCAGGGTCACCTAGAACATATGGCACAGTAGGGCGTTCAAGTAGGTTTTGAAGATCTCCAGAGAAGGAGATTCCACAACCTCTCTGGGCAGCCTGTTCCAGTGCTGCCTCACCCTTACTGTCAAGAAATTTTTCCTTAAGTCCCTGAGGAAATTTTGGTGTTTCAGTTTGTGATTGTTTCCTCTTGTCCTATCACTGGCCACCTCACTGCCTCCCTTGAGGTATTTATAGGCCCTGATCAGGTCCCCTCTCAGCTTTCTCTTCTCCCAGGCCCAGCTCCCTCAACCTTTCCACATAGGGCAGATATTGCAGGCCCCTGATCATCCTCGTGGCCCTGCACTGGACTCTCTCCAGCAGCTCCACATCCCTCTTGTACTGGGGCACCCAGAACTGGAAACAGTACTCCAGATGTGGCCTCACCAGGGCTCAGTGATGCATTGCAGGATCCCTTTGGCCTTCTTGGGCACGAAGGCACACTACTGCCTCATGGTCAACTTCTCTTCCACCATGACACCCAGGTCTTTCTCTACAGAGATGCCCTCCAGTAGGTCAATCCTCAGCCTGTCCTGGTGTCTGGGGTTATTCTTCTCCAGGTGCAGGACCTTGCACTCGGCCTTGTTGAACTTCATGAGGTTTCTCACCACCTCCAGGATGTCCAGGTCCCTCTGAATGGCAGTGCAGCCCTCTGGGGTATCAGTTACTCCTCCCAGTTTGGTGTCATTAGTGAACTTGTTGAGGGAGCACTCTGTGCCTTCATCCAGGTCATTGATGTATAAATTGTACAGGACTGGACCAAGGACTGACCCCTGGGAGACACTGCTAATTACCAGCCTCCAAGTAGACTCTGCACCACTGATCACAACCGTCTGAGCTCTACCATCCAACCATTTCCTAGTCCACTTCACCATCCACTCATCTAATCTACACTTGCAGACCTTGCCCAAGAAGATGCAGTGAGGGACAGTGTCAAAAGCCTTGCTGAAGTCCAGATAGATGAAATCCACTGTTCTCCCCTCATCTACCCAGCCAGTCATTCCATCATAGAAGACTATCAGGTTGCTTAAGCATTATTTCCCTTTGGTGAATCCATGCTGACTACTCCTGAGCACCTTCTTATCTTCCACATGCTTAGAGACAACAGCCAGGATGAGTTGCTCCATGACTTTTCCAGGGATGGAGGTGAGGATGGCTGGCCTGTAGTTGCCTGAGTCCTCATTCTAGCTGTTTTTGAAGACTGGTGTGACACGCACTTTCTTCCAGTGCACCTCTCCTGTTCTCAAGGACCTTTCAAAGATGATGGAGAGTGGCTTAGCAATAACATCTGCCATCTTACACAACACACTTGGGTGCATCCCATCAGAGTCCATGGGTCTGTGGGTATCAAGTTTATGTAAGTGTTCTCTAACCCCATCTTCCTCTACCCAGGACAAGTCTTTCCAGGCTTCTTCTCTTGTCTCTAGGGCCTGGGATTCCAGAGGTAAGGAGATCCCAGCGTTTTATCAATTGCTCTTGGTAAATACCGAAGCAAAGAAGGCATTCAGTAACTGCTTTTTCTGTGTTTCTCATAACCAGGGCACGCATCCTGTTCACCAGCGGACCCACCTTTTCCCTAATCTTCCTTTTGCCATTGATATATTTGAAGAAGCTCTTCCTGTTATCTTTAAAATCCCTTGCCAGATTTAATTCCAAATGTGCCTTAGCCTTCTTTGTCGTATCCCTGCATTCCCTGACAATATTGCTATATTCCTCCCAACGGGTTTGTCCTTTTTTCCACCTTCTGTATATTTCCTTCTTCTGTTTGAGTTTTGCCAGAGCTCCTTGCTCATCTACACAGGCCTTCTGCCTCCCTTGCCTGACTTCTTACTTAAAGGGATGCACTGATCTTGAGCTTGGAGAAAGTGTTGCTTGAATATTAACCATCTCTCTTGGGCCCCCTTCCTTCTAGAATGTTAGCCCATGGGATTTTTCTTAGTAGGTCGCTGAAGAGGCCAAAGTTGGCCCTCCTGAAGCCCATGGTTGCAAGGCAACTTACCTGCTTCCTCCTCAGTTGGAGGAAGCTAAACTCCAGTCAAACTATCCCAAAAAATCTAAAAATGTTATACGGCACATCAGCTGCTTTTGATATGAATTTGACTTCATTTTAAAATACCTGAATGTTTTAGAAAGCTAAATCCTGATCTTGTGTTCTACCTTGAGACTGCATAAGCTAATTTAGCTTATCCCAGATTAAATTTCCTCGGATTTGCTTTTCTTTTCCAAAATTTTTGTGGAACAAAATGTTTATCCAAATTGTTCTAGAATATTTTTCTTGGTACATCTTTGCCACTTTGCTCAAATTGAATGTGTATTTGTGTAACCGTACATGCTTTCATTCTCTGATGTGAATAATTCTGTGTAATTGCTAAGAATGTCCATTTTTATATACCTGTTTATCTATGCAAATTGTACTGAATTTCTCAGCATCATTTGTTTCACAACACTTGCCATGATGCAGTAGCATTTTGGAAATTATCACAGTGGTTTCAGGACATTGAATAGATATGTCTTCATTTGTCCTTTCTACTGCAAAAATGTTGAAAAGTAACTTCATTGTTCTGGCATGTACCTGAGATATCCAGTGCTTTTGCCAGGATGCATCGGAACCCTTATTTAATTTTAATTTCGTGATTGTATTAAAGAGATTGGGAAAAAAAAAAAAGTCTTATTTATTCCAAGCACTTTTGTTAATGACATATAGATTGCTATAAAAGCTGGAAAGTCAGATCAATTTTATGAGCAATTAAATGGGGTCTATCCAAAGGTAATTAATTTTATGGGAGAGGCTGAGCAAGGTAATACTATAACATTTTTACATGCAGTGATGATAGGAGGAAAAGATAGCTCACTGGCTATTAAATGTTTCCAAATGTTCACATTGCATATTGTTGTTTATGCTTCAAGTCTGTTCACAGTTTTGCTATTAAAAAAGTTCTTCTTTTCTGGATGATTAAATGTGCAATTCATGCATGCTGTAATGAATATTATGTATACCGATGTCTTTATGAAAATTAGCTATTCACTTTATAGATGGTGACTCATTGGCAGTAGGACCAACAGTTAGACGTATATCAGTGAAAATAATTGTTCTCTCAGATTTCCGGAAAAGTTAAGGGAGGAAAGGCATATAATAAGCCACAGCTACTTTTGTTAAAGACCAAATATGGAAAAGCTTAAAAAATAGCTAATTACCGGTGGAAAAAACACCCTTGGGGCAGTCCACAAGAGATATGATTAGATTATACTCTCAAAGAAGTAAAGCCACTGCAGTTCAGAAACAAGAATATGGTAAAAAAGTTGATCTAAACAACAAAATCGCAAGTTTAAGTTGTGTGAAAAAAAAAAAAGAAAAAAAACACTTAATTAAAATTGATTTAAAAAAATGCTTTCTAGGCTCACATAATGTCCTTTACATCTTCTGTCATATGTTAGGAAAAACAGGTGTCTAGTCCAAATTCATTAGAATAGTTCAATTTGTGGGATCCACTCTTGCCAATCAGTTTCATTTTGTTTTGTCTTATTTTCCACTGAGGACAATTTCTATGTCCTTTATTATTCCTGATGATTTTTTTTACTCCAATCATGATTTGTAACGTCCTTCTTGATAAATGCTCCAACCAATACTGCACGTCAGATGAGGCTGCAGAGGCATCCAGAGAGGTATGACAATATAATATGAGATATTTCAATCTTATCCTTCACGTGTCTAATATTATGCTTGCATTGTTACTGCAGATGAACATTAAGTTGAGGTCTTCAGAGTTGCCTTTGTACCTTCCTTGATCTATTGCTGCTAGTCCTGAACTCTTGAAGGTTTGAAAAGTGATTTAAGAGCTCCTGGTGCTTTTTCTTTGTTTAATTTCATTTCTTTTTTAAGCGCAGAATTTAGTTTGCCATTTAACAACCGATTAATGTAAGGTAAAGTCCCTCTGAAGTGCACCAACAGCCTCTTTGTCTTTGTCTAGGGTTACGAGAATAATTAATATTTTGGTCTGAGTTGGTCTGAGTTTGGTCTGATCCAAACAAAAGATGATTAGCATTTAAATAAGTATGTAAATGTTTGATTTTTTTGTGTTCCCCAAAATGGAAATCTGGGAGGCACAGTTTACTGTACTTGACAGTACTCTCATTGAACCTCAGATAACACATTTTGGCTGCGTATATCTGTGAGGAGTGCGGACAGCCTCATCACTCTCTCAGTGGCCTCATGGTCTGAGCACCCATCTGTGACATGGAGAAGGGTCCTTCATGCCTACAGACTGAGATGGTGTTATCATCTGGTTACCCATCCTCCTAAGGTAATATTTTGTGCACACTTAAATCCTCCTACGTGTGTTTTCCTACTTTTCTCTTAAAGATCATAGGGTTTGAATTTAAATTAGTCTATAGTCTGGGAGCTGCAAGGCAGATATCAGAGTGTGTAGTTCTCACTGACAGCTCCAGGCCAAGTTTTCTGGCATAAGACGATCTGGAGTCAACAGAGGTGCTACCCTTTGGCTTTCCACAGTTCACCTTTTCTCTGAGATAAAACTTTATGGAGCCTGAAGTATTCGTATTACTGTAGATTCCTGAAGCTAAATAAAATAGAGTATTTTCTCCCATTGTGGTATGCTCCAGCTATTGATTTATTGAAAAGAGTGGTTATCAATTCTTTAACAATATAGCTTTTCAATAATTTTTTTCACAGACAAGTCTGTTGTGCATTTGACACTATAGTTCTGAAATAATTCAGAAATAGTTTTGCAATAACAAAAGTTGCACACTAGACTTGCCAGGTCTTACCCAGAACTTGTTTTCTTCTACTTCTGCCTTCTAACGACCTTCACCTTTTTCTAGCTCATCATTCATCACCTGTGATGATAATTACTGAATACATTAAGCCATGAAACCCAGGGAAGTTCATTGTTAGCTCCATTCTGTACTGAAAAAATCACTATTTAATCCTATTTTCCCTTTCTTTTCTGCACCCCTGTGCCCTATCTCCTTATCTGTTTTAAAATGTCTTGTAATAAATCTTGTCAAAGGCATTGTGGAGATCTGAATGAATTACTTCTCTTTACTTATTAATTAAGATAAATCAATCTTATTCCAAATGCAATGAAACTCATAAAGGACTGAATATCTTTGGTCATCTCAAGTCTTATTTGAAATCTATTTCAAGAAAATAGGTAACAGAGGTGAGTGGGCCTTGTGATTGGCATAACCTGTTGGAGAAAGGGTTACCTGGTCTCACTCACCCAAAGGTTTCCATGTGGCCATTTGATTCTGTACCTGAAGATTATTCCATTCTAAGAAGATCAAGTTTTAGAACTCTGATAGATTTTTGTTGGTTTGTTTGGAACGCAAATTGTGGTAGCCCAGGGGTTTTGTATTTGCTGTATATGCCTAATGGACTGCATGCGGTTTTCTTCTGCCAATGAGTGCAGTGAGGTTAGAGGGGTTACTTGATGGTTGGGAAGAGCACGTCGAGGGACAGGACCAAGACTTGTAGGGGCGGTTCTTATTCTCCCGAGGGAGATATCCTAGAAAGGTTCAGAGTGTTCTTAAAACAGGGTATTTTCAGAGTGTGTCAAATATACACTGAAAGGCTTGAGATGATCGTCAGGTGCTTGCTGTCACTTTACATTTAGAAGAGGAGCTTGAGTGCTATATGAAGTGCTTTTCTCTGACAATGTACTGCTTAGAGTGTTGACCCAGAGCAGGAAACATCCATTTTCCATTTTCTTCCTTGTTCATTGGGACTATCTCCTGCCTGCCTCATCTCCAAGGAGTACACAGCATTTGAGGGACGCTGAAGCCATTTCTCCTTATGGTGCATGCTGGCAGAGCTTCAAATACTCACCCTCAGTGGGTCTCAGATACATTAGAGGCATGACTCTCTATTCCGGCAGCTGGGATAGAGCTGGGAGATACCCTACTATTGTGTTCTCAGGAAAGGTTCCAGGAAACAAAGAGAATTCATCTGTTCTGACACACATCTGCGTTAAAAACAAAACAAAACAAAACAAACAAACAAACAAAAACAGTTAAAATGGAACATCTGGCTAAATAGACCAGGAGTTTAATAATCTGTTTGGTAAATGGGGAAGTATTTCTCAGTATCATCCATGAATATCTAGGAGTTAAAGCCCACACTTGCTTAACCAAGACCTTACCTATCTTTGGGAGGGAGGTCCTTCAGAAATACAGATCTTGATGGCAGCAAGATCCATAACTTAGATATTGAAGTTAAATGAACAGAATGTGAGATTTATTTGATGTTACATAACAAGTCTTGGGGTTAAAGAGTCCAAGTTCTTTGACACTGGCAGCCTTAGTCATTAGAAGGATGCTATTTCAGTTACGAATTATTACAGCCCTGGGAGGACATTAGTCATGATTCATCACTGTGTGATTTTATGGGCCTTATTGGTGTCTTACAATGTCAATATGTGCTTTATTTAAAGTTTCTTTCACTTCAGTTGCTGAGAAAGGAAGAAATTCACTTCTGTGCAGCAGACCAGAACATTGTCTATTCATCATACAAGTCCCATCTAAGTATTCAAACTATATTTTAACTGAGATGGAAGTAACACATAAAGCTTCTATAAGGTCTTTTACACACAGTTGGAATTCAGCTGTGAATAGAAAGGCATTAATTAACAAATATTATTTTATGGAGAATATCAACATCAGTCTGGCCCTATCTATAATATCTATAAGATCTTGACCTTCAGTATAATTTTGGATAGAAAGACTTAACGAGAAATACTTGTGGAAAAAGAATGGATGAGAGGCTTTTTTTTTGGATTAAACAGTTAAAAACAATCAGCAAAAAATCATCAGATATAAGCTTTCTGCATGACAGCCCCCAAAATAAACAAAAATTATTTTAAAAATATTTTTAATAAAATAAATATTTTATAATTAAAGTCTAATTTAATAATATAATGATAATGTTAAGAATTTTAATAACCACCTGCTTTTTAAAATGGTCTTTCTTGCTAAAATACTTTTGTTTTTTATTATGCATTAAACTTTATCTTATGTTAATCCATTTTAGATATAAAATGTCATAATTTAAATGATAGATGAGACTTTTTAAAGGAAAATTAAAACTTTTCATTTAGAAAATAAAATGTTGTCATTTCCATTCACATTCGGTGAGAGAAAGTTTTCAGTCCATTCATCGTGAACTCTTTAATAGTCCCCCATACTACTTACAAATCCAAAAAGTTTGCTAAAAGTGTTTGTTCAGTTCTAGCTGTCAGTACTGCTAGAGTACAGCACTACTGTCAGTAGTGCTAGTGGCACTAACCTTTCTAAAATGAAATATATTCTGTAATTTTGCATTTCTGTAATACCAGACTTTTGCTATATCTCGTGGACATTGTTAACATGAGATATGAACTTAACTGTTTATAGGTACTGGTATGCAAGAAGTCATAGTCAAGAACTCCTTGTAGAAGTTACTATTTCATAGCAGTGTCCCTGGCATTTATATACCGTCTTCTGCATCACTTTTAACAGTAATCCAGTCCTCTTGAATAGAGACTCATCTCAAGGAAAGTGCATCACTTCATGTTCATTTTCTCCATAGAATTTCCTCAAAGCACGTTACAGTTAACTGCCTAATATATGTAGATGCATGTAGGATAACATAAGACGGAGAGAAGCCAACCTTTTCGACTGAAAAACCTTAAAGTTAACATTTCAATAAGTAATTTTGCTTCATATATGTCCACCAGGTAATAACATGTTAAAAATAATATAACCAGAAGAGTAGAAACAGTGCTTGAAGGAATTCCAATTAATAGAAAAACTTGGAATTCACAAAATGAACACTTCAGGCTTTAGCTCCTCTGTTATGCTCCTATTCCTGTGAGATAGCACTTCCCAGCACACTCTTTGAGGTGCTTCAAAGCTAAAGTCATAAAACAAGCTAAACTCAATCTTTACGAGCAGGTGTGCAAAGGCCATCAGGCTCTTGCCATTACTATATCTTTATCATGCCACAGGAAATAAGCATTATGAGTGCATTAAAAATGAAGAGTCTTGAATGTATCAATAGTGGATTCATGAATTACTGCTAATCATTTTAACCCCAAAATTCATTTGTGCATAAGGATGAACCACACTTCCTTATTCAGTATAACTTTTCAGTGCTTCTGCTAAATGATATGCAGCAGAACTATTGCACTTAGTGTGGCTATATAGTATGGAGTTATAGCTCTTCCTGGGCTATCTTTTTTTTTTTTTTTCCATAAATTGTTTACAGTTAGCATTATTCTTTTTTTATCAAGACTCCAAAAAGTCAATGGCAAAAATCAAATTTCTTGAACAGAATAACAAAGCAGTAGCCAAAATAAAATCTGGAAGAATTATTAGAACTGAAGAAGGGATGACAGCAGTCTTTCTTTAAAACCCTTTTTCTCTTCAAGACACTCAGGGTTATTTTTTTAGACTAGAGGAAACCTGGATTGCTGAAAGTCCTATTATATAGAGCTATGGCTATTCTAGATGGTATAAAACAGAGGATTTGAGGCCAATAGGAATGAGGAACTATTCTCTGAATATCAATGATTTGCTTGCGGAACATTAAGTTTAAAATAACTCTTAATTTTTCCTGCTATAAAAATAGGATTACTAAGAACAAAGGCTAATTAATCACACCAGTGTACCTTGGACTTTTCTCTGGTACCACAATGTGAACAAAGCAGACTTTATCTAGAGTCCAAACATTCCTCCACTTAGGGAACTCCATTGACTTAAGCACGCTTTAGCAAGAAAATGATCACAGGATTTGGACACAGTCTTGAGAGCCAGACATGACTGGATTTATTTTCCTTCTATTCCTCTAGTACCCATCCTTTCTTTCACTAGTTGGATGAAAACTTTTTGTCCTCTGTGTGAGTTCAGCAAACACTGATACACTGTGGTTTTATTTTACTTGTTTGTTTGTTTCTATTAGATTCTTGTTAAAATTTCTCTGACTTTGCTAGTGCAATATTTAAGCTTGCTCTAATAGCCGGGATGTTTAGAAACTGCTATGTATAAAAGAGTGAATGGAAGTGGTAATTTCTCTAGGTAATTTGTTTCCATATATAGCTATCACAGAACAAACATGTGTACAGGATTCCCTCTCTCTGGTGTCTCCGTTCATTTTCAGGTAATCACTTTCGGTTGTGTTGCAGCAAGAAGCAAAGGAAGAAAAGGACGCCTTTGTAGAATAGGTACCTCAATGTTACACAGACAACATTAAAAGAGAGAAACTAATCTCCAAGGAACACACAAATGCTTTTCTGAGAGTAAATCAGGTGGCTGACTTCCCTTTTACTCCATCAATTAGCAGCTCCTGTATAGGAATGTCAGAAGATGATCCTCTTACCATATCGTTAAAAGAGTGCTTAACAAGCATCGCAACATTTTCCTCACTTTTCTTTCCTCTATTTTTCATTCTTCCTTCCTTGAGGTAGGATTTCTTCTCTTTTTCATTCTTTTCCCTTTCCTCATGCAATTTTTGTTTCCCCACCGCTAATCCTTGCTCTCTGTTATAGTTTTCTTCATAAGTTTTCTGCCAGCTCCTGCCTGTTCTTCATACCTTGAAGCACTTCTAGCCTCTCATGTTCGTGTTCACTCCAGCTTCTGAGAGCACTAGCAGAGTTTCTGTTCAAAGACAGATTAGTTGCCAAGCTGGAGCATTCCAAAATGACACTGAGGGGTTGCAATGTCGTATCTGCTAGGGCCCACCAAGCAGCCTGGCAGCCAGAAACGAATCCTGTTGTAGGAGCTGTTTAACTGCCTGTTTAATGGAGAAGTTTGAAAGCATAAAAATGCATGTTTGTTTATGTGACAATCACAAGGTAATCCGGGAAGGCATTAGGGAAAAGAAAAGAAAAGACAACTAAGAAATACTGTATATTTTCCTTACTGCATGGGGCAAGTTCAGAGCTTAGAAGAGAAACTTCACTGATTTTTTTTTTAACATTTTTTGTTATTATTTAATGTGATCAGAGTAGCAGAGTAGAACAGCCAAGACATGCTTCTGGTTTCAAAATGGGAACCGTATTTTCTTTCTTTTTCTGATGAGAGTACTAACATGAATGTATCCTGTCCTTCCTTTGCTCATGCAGCACGTGAGCAATCTCTGGACCAACTCCTACCTGTTGCTATAGACTTGACTCATAAACTTTTCCTCCATGGCTAGTTTCCTTGTACATAGGCCCTTGCTTCTCCAAGGGACTGTGAATACCACAAATCATCATGAACAACAGGCTCTGCTGATAGAAGTGGAACCAGAAAGTGCCCCAAGGAGTTCATCCTTGGTCTGTCATGTTAGCTGAAAATGTAATGAATGTTTTCTAGAAAAATGATTAAACATCAGATACTCATCTGTATGGCCACTTATATCTGTCTCCATCCCTGCATCACACTTAGTGATGAAAGGTAATGTATCCCACTACCCTCTAGAGTACTTACCTAGGATAGCAAAATACACAGCAAAGTACATATTACCTAAGTCTTTGACTGAAACCCAGACTTGGAGCCCAGTGAGGACTCAGATTATTGTTGTCCGGTAATAAGAATAGGTGAATGGTTGCATACAAGCATTTGAAAATTGATTGTAAGAGGCAGCAATTCCCCCAAAACCCAAAGCAATATTTCCTTGTTCTGATTTTAAGAGCAGCCCCTGTAATTTTATCACATACCTCTTGAGCCTCTATTATAATATGATGCATGAGAGAAAAAGAGCAATCGGATATGAAATATGCCTTCTATATTCTTCCTAAATATCTTGATCAAAAGCCCACATATTCACCTTAATTCCAGAGGAATTACTCTTTGGAATACACCCAAATACTGTCACAGAACATTCATCACCTCATTCTGAAACATTACCTGTTTATTTCAGCTGTTCCTTGACACATATAGTATTTGATTCCTTTATAAAATATCCCTTAGGTGCTGGTTTTCCAAAGATTTGGATGTTTCAATACAAAATACTTTAGTTCAAGCACATATCAGACAAGCTGTTACTGATAAGACCCCAGTCATACACAGATGACTGTCACTCAGATGTTTATGGAGGCAGAAAGAAAAATCCCATTCCACCTCACACTTAATCAATCTTTGTCACTCTACCAAGTTCTTTTATCTGATTAAATTCCCTGTGGCTAGGAGGAAAAAAAAAAAGAAAAGAAAAAAAGCATAAATGGAAGCCCTGCAGCTGAAAGAAAAGTAGTGGGAAGTACAAGTCACCTCAAAATCCGTTGCAAGGAAGGACAGAGGTGTATCAGCCTGTTTATAGCAATAGTTCTGTGTCAGAGCCACAGAGTCCTCATACCCTGAAGTCTCCAGTGTGCCTTTTTGTTCATTCAAGCTACAACACACTCCCACAGTCTGGATATGCTGTCAGAATTTGAAGTTTTACATCTTTCCTTGCCTTTCTCATCACTCAACCGAGAAAAGACCTATCATAAGTGCTCTTGAACTGACACCACTGATACCTCATCCCTGCAGCTCGGATGCATCAACAGAGACATGGCCTATAGGAGTTAGCTGGGAAGGTGGCTAATTCATCACAGTTGGGCTGGGCACCACTGAAGGTGGTCATCCAATTTATGACAAGTCTAAATTAAATTCCAAAGGCTGTTTTAAACATTGAAATGGGCAAGGCCAAGACTGTTTTCCAGTCCAGGCTCCCCGTGGTCATTCACGCAGCCCATATTTGCTTATGCCTTGTGCTAAGCTGAGATCAAGTCATCTTTCTGTCTTCCAGAGGGGGAAATCTGGACCATAGCTATAGCCTATGGTGTTGGCTGTAGCTTGAGAATCTCATCTAGTGGATTGGCAGATGCAGCCAGAATAGTATCCTGCTATGCACTGGTTTATAGTCTCTTTTCAGACACATTTTTGACTTTTGCTGAGGGGGAGCCTTGAAGACCCAAGTTGGCCTCACAGAAAGACCTAGATGCTTGTCACACTGCTTTTGATATTTTGCAGATATTTCTAAGAACAATGTAAAACCAGAGATTTTCTGAGTTCTCTGGCCTCTTATATCAGTCTATATTAATAACATCTTTCTCTCAACAGCTTTCAACACAGGCAGGTGACGTCTTCAAGTTTTAAATCTTTCTTTTAGCATTTTTTTTTTTGTTATAGATCCTATTTGGTAATGCTTCCGAGGAAATAAACTTATTCCACCTGTTAAACTGACAATCTTTCATCTTAGAAGGCTTTTATAGGATGCTTAGCTGTTCATCCCCTTGGTATCATTTTTGTCAGTGTGCAGTCAGTAATTCGGTGAGAGAAACACATTAATGGAAAGTCAACAGCAAAGGAATTATATTCACAAAAAAAAAGAAGAAAGAGGAAGGTGAGTAACAAAGAAAGTTTCCATTCATTTCTTAGTAAGCAAGCATAAGTGTATTACTGACTATCCTTCCCTGTTGGGAGCTAGGACTATCTGGGATGGTGTTGGATCAAAGCTGGCCTGAAGTGCCCTGCTCACCAGTTTTGACGGCTTGGCTCCTGCTGGGCTAGCAAATGTTCTGCAACATGCAGCAGGCTGTGACAATGCATATGGCCTCTGGGATACTGCTGCGCAAGTGATTATTTTATTTTTTTTTCATGAAAAGCCTGTCTGGAGAGCATGAGCCAGTGTTTCCCAGGTAGGATACATAACTTGGAGTAAGAAGGGGTTTTTGCTTTTTTGAACTCTTGGGTTTCCTGGCACAGCCAGTTTTGATGTCTGTGAGAGGGAAGGGAATGTCAACATTGTCCAGAGCAGACTGCACTGCCTTGTGATTTGGCCAGACTCTGGCCAAACACATCCAGCATGGCTTATATTAATAACCATTTTGCCCATTAAACTTTGTGATGAAGTGGCAACGCTTAAAATTCAAAGTCATAAATTCCTTCACCCAGACAAAATATTAGTAGATAATTATAATTTTTACATTGGGGAAGATTCTTCTAGTGGTGTTACCAATGTTACCACAGTAGATGCATCTTGAGCCCGATTCTACCGATTATCTCTGTTGTGATGATTTTGACCTAGATTTCCCCTCTCTGCACTGACCATTCATCAACTCTTGAGGCAGGCAGACAGATTCTGGAGCATCACAGATAATAACTGGGACATTTGGTTCTCAAAGGTAGTGAGCGGACTCTGTATTTGAAAGTGAGTCATTGCGTCAAACCACTGCTTCAGTTGTCCAGGTCACACAGACGTTTCAGTCTCAATACTGCAAGGTTGGCCTCAGAAATATTGTTCATCCAAGAGGATTCAGAAGTGGGTCAGACCCACAGGCCTGCCCCTTGCAATCTAAGCAAAGGAACATGGAAAACCTATGGCATCTTTTTGAGACCAGAGCAAAGATAATGTCTTTAATTTCACCTCATGGCTCTAATTCAAAGGAAATGAGTGGCACTGAGTTAGCCCTCTTATCATGATTGCACCCACTCCGCATTTTTTCAGTAGTTGTCAGCAGGTTTATGCATTACATTAATCTTATAGTTTATTGGATTGAAGTTTGAAAGATTTTGATACATCATGTTGCAAGGCCATGAAGCAGGTGGTACAAATGATTCAGGGCAGCTATTTTAGAAAGGCAACCCAGAAAAGAATGCAAAAATATGGAGGATAGCAGCTGGGTTGAATTTTTGCCCTCTGGAAGTGCAATGTGAATACACCTGGCAGAAGGTGACCAGGAGCACTCCACTAGCTTCATCCTCTCAACCTGATGATGGATGTTGTGAGCCCATGTCACTGACAAGAGTATATTTTTACTTCCTCTTTTCTTAAAGAAGGAAAAAAAATAGTAACCCTTTTTTCTTATTGAAATATTTTATAACTTTTATTTTGTTGTTGATTTTGATCAAATCCCCTAGATTAAAATATTTCTCTCTAAAAGTTTTTCATGTATGCTGTTCAGATTTTTTCCATCTCCAATATAACTATTTCTCTTAACACACCTTTGACAGAAACTGAATAAGTATGCAAATTCTGTTGAAGGCAGAAAGCAGCCAGATCACAGAAGATAAGGGCTGACAAGGGTGACACATATACTATCTTGTCCCTTGGAAACATTTAGAAATGAAAATATTTTCTGTTTAAACTATCTTGTATGAGTTTGAATTTCTCATAAGAAGTTGATTTGCCATATTGGGAATATGACAAACAAGCAAGGTAAAAAAGAATCTAGACTAAATTATTTACATTACAAGGACAGGGAAGAAGATATCTTATGTGTAGCTTTTTTTTTTTTTTAACTAAAATTCACATCCCATTTTCGTAAATGGATTGATTTCCCAGTATTGCTAGAAATTTGCAGAAACACCAGAAAATGAACATATTTAGAGTTTGGCTACCTACTGATTAGTGGAATATTCTTTTTGCTTCTAACTTTGTATCTATATCTATTGAGACATTTTTTTTCCTAAGAATTATAATGATCTATCTGATCGGATGTTTAGGATAAGACTTGGGATTAAATTTCTGTTCTCCCTTTTGCTGTGCCCAAAAGATTGTTATAGACAAAATAGTGATTTTGTCAATATAACTACTGAGTTTGGATGAAATGATCAACTGATGCACAGTTGTGAATGAACATGGTTTTAAAGGTTTTCTGGAAATCTTTCTTCAAGCAAATTCTATATGCAACTCTTGTTAGTTAAATATGAATGACAGGCTAGTCATCTCACAAATATAATCATTTTGAGTCTCAACAGTCACTTGTAGAAAAGCCATTTCATCTCCCTTATTTTTGCAGCTTCTGTTTCATACAATCTAATCACATTTAGTTCAAATGCCTTGTTGTAAACTTGGAGCAGCTATTGTCATTCAAGTAATCACAGAGCTTCTAATAAAGTTTTTTTCAACTTTACTGAGTTATTGAAACAATACAATGACAGCTGATGAAATTACAATTTTAGATAGACCTAACTTTCCTGATAAGAATTATAATCCAGTTAAGAAATTAGGTTAGCCTTATTATTTTTGGGTAAAACTAATTGTTACAGTTTAATTATAATAAATTTGAATTTCTCACCAATAAGGTCTTGACTTTATCTGTGACTCTGTTAAGGAGTTGGTTATGTACAAATTCAAAGGTTTGTACTCTAACATTTCTTTCCATAGCCCATTTTACAATGTTTCTTACTAATTCAATTCACTGAATCCATTGGTTCTTATGACTTGAATATTACCAAGAGGGCCATAAGCTTCTTAAGAGCTGAAGTACATGGCGTTAGTTAAACAAATTAAATTTTGTGCATATGGTTTTTGATGTTTGTATCCTACAATTGTCTGGTTACACGGGGAAAAGTAAGTTGGCAACTTTCTGAGATGCACGGTCAAGCTCACCACAGTTAGAGTGTTTCACAGAAAGCTGTTTCTGAAAGAACAAAACTAATCAGTGTTTTCAGCAAGAGATGCCTTAAATTTATCCAGGAGTTTTAAGAGGAATGATAAATTTCTTTTTTACTATTTTTTCTTCTCAATTTGGTTTGCTTAAAATAGTATCCACTAATTGGATGAACTGGGAACTGTTAATCCCAAAATGGCTGTGCCTCAAAATTATTTAGCATGTTTTAAAATCTTGGTCTAAATTCTCAAATATTTCTGAGATACAATGGTAAATGACTAATCAAAAATTTTCACTTTTCTGATTGCTTATATCTTACTTTATCAGAAAACAAAACAAAACAACCCAACAATCCCAAATGCAATAAGATAATGTCCTTTCTTTTTACTTCCTTTCCTTCTTTGTTACTTTACCCACTTTAAGAAGTAATGTCCTGATAGTGAAGTCTCCTAAAAGGTTTTGAGTGATCTTTCTGTCATCTCAGCACATGAGTCTTGAGCAGTATTTCTGCTAGGGTTTCTCCAAACCTCGAGACCTGAGGCAGCCTAGAGGTTAGCAGAAACTGAAGATGAGGGAGAAGGGATCTTCTTTTGCTAATTCTGAAGGAAAGAGGGGATCTTATTGTTTCTAAAAATATTATCAATTTATGGATTTAATTCTCTTGTGAAATTGTCCAAAATCTTTCTATGATACTCTTTAAATTAAAATGTGAATATATATATATATATATACACATATATATATATCACCAAACAAACTAGACGCATAGGTGATACTTATTTCAGTTCTAATCCCTGAGGTGCCATTGTCTGCAGCTTAATTATCAGTTAGAGCAACTACCACACAAGCATGCAAAGCACAATTCGTTTTATCCTGATTTTAATTGATGTCTACAAGAAATTATTACTCTAACTAATTGCAGCTGCTTTCTGCTAGGAAGAAAGAGTTGGGGGAGAAGGAAAAAAAGTATGGGGAGTGGGATGCTGAGTTATTTCCGAAAACAAATGCTGAATAGCTTATTAATCTCTTAAAAAAAATGACAAATTTTGAGTCAAATTTGAGTCACAAGCACTGAATCAGCTCCCCAAAAGGCTTTCATAACGTGCTCAAAAGAGGCCATTGAAATAAACTCACTGCATTGCACACATTCTCTCTGACGATTAATTCTTGTTGTGTAAATTTTGTCATGATTTCCCCAACAACGTCACTTTGCTGAGAGCTCAATGTTTCTTTGAACATTTTTATTTCTCACAGGTATGCATCAGGGTTTTACATCGCTTAGACATGAGTCAACTGACAAAAGATTAAAAAGAGGCAAAGAAACCTAGGAGACTGCATGCAACTACCTCAATCTTAGCAGAGTTGTCTTTCCTCCCTGCTGCAAATGCATCATTACCTTTGGCTACAGGAGGACATTGATCTTCTGAGAAACCTTCAGGCATTGAGTTTTGCTTGTTAATGAACTTAAGAAAGTTTTGTTGGAATTAATTAAAATTGCCTTTACTGCCTTTAGGACAACTCCTAGACTCATTCTGTCTTCAGCTGCGTACACGCAGCTGTTAGTGCTTTTCATGCAAGCTGTCCCCATGCAGAAGGCGGCAGATCTTTCCTCACTTCTTGCGGTCTGTAGTCACAACTTGCAACAAATTATTTAGCAGGGTTGTCATACTCCATGGCTTTTCCACGGCATCATCTGGACATGACTGTAAATCTTTGATGCAAAAATCAAAAATTGGAGCATGAGCTATGTACACTGGAGAGGAGCAGAAACCCAAAGCATCTGCTCAACAACATATCTCCACTTCCCTGAGGACCCACAACAACTCCTCTGTGCACCTCTGACTGCAGCCAAGGCCTGGTGATGGTCTCCAGCTGTATACATCAGCATGGATCTGGAGAAATCTCGAAGATACTCTTCAGGCTAAGGAGAAGTGCTGCTGTCAGGAATGAAGTATGTTCCTGTGAAAGTCTTCTTCTAGTGACACTCATGTAAAGTCACTTTTCCAGGTCTGTGTAGATCTGATGAGTTTCCTGATGGTGATCCTACTGCAAGAGGGCAGGGCTGTGACTGGAAATCAGGAGCAGTGTTTTGAGAAAGGGAACTACAGAAGAACAGGAGAGGTGGTAAAGGGCATAAGAAAATGAGAACACAAGCTAGAGTTGGAAGTGTACATGGTCAAGCAATATCTTTACTGGTTTTATACACTAAGTCAGTAACTAGTTCAATGAACTTCTATAATCACGTGATTATCACAAAATATCATTGATATATTGTAATAAGAGAAGTATGAGGGACTTTTGCCTTTTGATTTTCTTTAACTAACCAAAAACCAAAAAATGAGCTTATGGAACACATTTCTTCAAAGCTAACACAGCATGCTGGTATGGTATCACCTCTTTCATACAGGAAAAAAAAATCAATATGCTTTCTGACAAAAGTCTACAGAAGAGGATGATTCCCTATAACCCCCCATTAACTACTGACATATGGATACATTTTGTATGTGAGCTTTACCTCTTCCTTCCAACTGATAGATTGAGATACATCTCAAAGTGAATTCTTGCTGCTCTCTCTGAGTTATTCACAAAATTGTGACTTTACTACCGCACTTTTCTGCTATGCTTTATTTCACCTTGCAACCCATCAGACCAGCCAAATAGCAAAGGATGCTGAAGAATGACCTATCAATAGAGAGGAAAAAAGCAAAACAAAAAAAAACAAGTTCTGTCAATATGACTGTCTCCTGATACCTTAGTTCTATCTTGAGAGTCTTTGCAGCACTTTGGTGCTTTTCTACTGAGGCATGCCACGATCCAGCAATTCAAAATTCAAGGTGTCACCAGCATTTCCTGAGCAGCAGAGAACAGTTTTTCCTCCCATATGGCCCCTTCAGATTTTTATTCTCACTTATGTTCTGAATAAAAGCTGCATGCCTTCTGAAGATAATTTGCATTCTCTCCATATTCTTACCATGTAGCTGACAGTGAGCTGCTAGATCAATTCATAGTATGGAATAATCCCTGTAAGTAAAGTTCTTAGCTAAAGACCACACCATCACCCTTTTTGTTTTTCTTATTAGAAGTAAATTGCCTTTTCATAAAGAAGACCACACGGTGAGAAGAAACTACTTTTATCATCTGAATAGCACAAACAGCTCTTGACAAGCTGTGCAAAAATGTAGGAGTCCAAATAATAAATGTCTATTTTTTCATATATCAAAGTATTTAGAAATACATAACACTATCAATAATAATATTTAAAAAATCATGCAGCAGAAAAGGAGGAAAAAAAAGGGGAATTGTTTTTGTTCTGGGAGAAAAAATATCTCCATGACATTCTGTATAATGTTTACAGCATTTTTACATATTAGTTCCATGTTATTGCCTTACCTCATGGTATTGCAATATAATATCATCTATCATTTCTGGCACACTCCAATATATATTTGAAATATTTCAGTTCAGCTTGGTTAAAATAATTAGAGACATCTGCTACTTAGTAGTGATTGAAAAAAAAAACTTATCTTATTTCATAATCAACCTCTTTCCTGTTTGATATAATGAAGCACTTGAATATCCAGATTAGAGTCTTCTATTTGTAGTATAATGAAACAATTTATATGAAAATGTTGAATATTTTGATTAAAAACACATAAAAAAAGACCTTGTTCCATGAAAGGAGATAAGATGTTTCAATCTTTAATAATAGCAGCTACCCTTTATGATTTAGAATATAGATAATATGGTTATTTTAAAAGCCATGTAGTCACTTCCACAAATCAGCTACCTTAATGTATAAAAAAAATTAGACTTCATGCCATGAAATAATGAAAATGTTATTGAAACACATAAGCTAAAAGTAATTAATGGAGACATTTTAGAATTTCAAAAAAAATCACATTTTATTATTCAAAAATATATAAAATACTCGTTATCACTCCAATTTAGAATGAAAAAAAAATCGGAAATGGCAAAAATTCTGAGAAGCTCAAAACTTGTAACTTTGACTTTTCCATTCCTCACTTGCATCTTGTTGCACTGGATTCTATTTATCTACAGAGGAAATTTTGTGCCAAAATTATTTAATTTCAAAGCACACTAACAGTCCCTCTTGTTCCCCTTGGAATTTGCATTGTTAATTGCTCTTGTTGTAGACAGACAATCTACTATCACTCTTGGTTGGGGTTCCAGCATTGTTTCCTTTCCCTCTGTAGCAGTATTCACCTGTTGTGTTCTTCTTGATTTTGCTTTGTTTTGACTCAGCACCTACCATCCCATTTATCTAGAAAAAAAAGATCCCTGCTACAGAGTTCACTGTGTGAACTTTCATGGGTGACCATATTTATATATAAAGGCACCCGATACATCCATGCAGCCCTGTTGACCTCATCACTATAAGCACTCAAAAATCTGGATGTCAAGGTTCTGTACTCTTCCCTTTGCCTGCCTGGTTCCTGCCTGACAGAAAAGGTCAAGTAAAGTTGTGTGTATTCTCTTTGTGTTCCTTGGAGTGGAGTCCAGAGGGAGATTACTGTCTTATGGTTGAGAACAAGAAAAGTGGTTAACCCAAGGCCCTTTAGTTACAGGGTCACCAGAATGGATCTTGACACAAGTTCCTCTCAGAATGTGATCATCTCAAGGCATTTCTGTCCTGAAACTTGTTCCTGGATACTAACATGAAAATACAGTATTTGTAGTGAGAGAAACACTGTCTTTGTGATCCGATAGCCTTTCACAGAGCAGACCTGCTTGATATGTGCTGTGTATTCCCTGAAGCATTCCTTGCTGGAAGCAACTTTTTTAAGTCATGTGGTCATTCCTCTGTGCCAAAACAGAATAAACTCCTACCTTTCTGTATTCTTACTTTAAATGACCCAAACAGTGTAACTGGCAGCCATGTATAATTTTCACTCACTATTGGGAAATTTCTCCTTGCACTAAGCTTCAATATGCCTAAATTAATGTTATTTGGACTGATTGGAAAAAAATGCTCAAAAAAAACTGTCATTTCAAGACACACAGTTAGGAATTTTGACTGCAAAATAGAGCTGCTTAAGAGATGAAAATAAATTATTTTTAAAAAAGGAAGTTACCTAAAAGCTATGCTATTTTTTAAAGGTTTTCTTACTTTATTTCCTATATTAGATTGAGAAACAGGGGAGGCTGCAGGAAAGGGTTACAAGGATACTTAAGAGCACAGGACCTATAAGGGAACTCAATTTATGTGTTTGATTCCACCTATGTGAAGAGATCACCCTATGGAGATGATGGAGTCAATCCATGCTCATAGTGACAGACAAGGGGCAATGGTCTGGTACAGGAGTTCAAGCCAGACACTAAGATGAACCACTTGGCTAGCATGGCTTTGCTGCACTGGAACAGGCCGTAGCATAGTTGCAGATCCTCCATCCACACAGGTGGATAGACCTTTGGCAAGTCAAGCCTAGCTGACCTAATTCATCAATTCCTGTGTTGCTGAAGGCCCTCCTCCAAGCAGGCAAGTGGATTAGATGACTCCAGATATTCCCTACAACCCACATTTATACAATTCCTCTTTAACATGCCATAGAAAATGTCATACAAATGGAATATTTCACAAATCATTCAGGGTTCTTTTTTTTTCCACAATTGAGAAAACAAAAACAGCTTTTCAACACAGTCACATGAAAAAGAATAACATGTGCTCATCCTGTTGTGTAATGATGTTCTATGAAAATGTGATAAAGAATGTTATTCAAAGGGTTATGCAAAATGAAATGACACAAGCTATAATTCTTTTTTTTTTTTAAGTATTTTATTATCTTTAGAAACAAAAATATTTTGATACTTCTCCTTACCCTGCTAAGAAATACTTGCCACCTGACTGATTTTGTTGCATTTGATGCAAATACAACCCATCTGGAGAAAATGTATAAGGGAACCAGCTAGAAGGATATATTTGGGCCACTCACTGTCTGAGAAAATACTAAGTCCCTTTAATTAGTGTTCTGCAAAATAGAATTTGGATTTCTGTCCTGCTGTTGTATACAAGATGAAAAGGTACCCTCTATTCTTCCTACACCCCCAGGACACTCTTTCACTTGGTATAATAATTGTTACAATGCATTCGTAATGACTACAGCTGGGCAACATTTTCCTAACAAACCAGAAATAATTTGCAAAGCTTTCAGCAATCTTGGGCCAACTTCTGGCTTTGTTTCAGACAGCCTGATCCCATATTCTGGGCACATCCCTCTGCCAGATTTGGGCTGAAATCTGTCCAGGAATGCATATGCCAGTGAGGGTTTTTCAATGTCATCTGGAAGTCAAACCAGATGGTTGATTTTGGGGTTACAAAGGCTCAGGAAAACCAAATGCAGTGGATTTAAATGAGCTACATTTTTGAGCCTTTTTGAAAATAGAGCTCAGGAACAAAACTTTTGAGTATGAATCTACAGAATATAAAACAGAAGTAAGAATAAAGTGTCCTTCAAACCCTCTGGCATAGAAATCCATGGTTTCACATAGTCTCATGTGAATTTTTTTTTACTATATTTAATTAAGACAGTATTTTTCAGAGGACATCTATAGGTAACATTTTACTTTTGTTCACCTTTTCACAGTAAATAAGTCTAAAATTTCAAATTTGAGACACATGTGCAGGTAGCTATGAAGTGGAGGTGAAAACTCAACATGGAGCAAAACGATTCCTTTGCTAATTGTTTGGGTACAACTGTCTAGGCAGTAAGACTGCATCTATATGTATTTATATGTATATGTGTATGTGTGTATATATTTATGTGCTTGCATATTTATGTTCTGAGAGAGAGAGATAGAGAGAGAGAGAGAGAAGGAAAGAAGGAAGGAAAGATGGGTCCATTAATGAAGACCTAGATCTATTTTGGACAATAAAATAAACTATGGACTTGGAATAAAAGCAAATGAAGACAAGTAGAAGAATTCTTATTTTTGAATAAAAGTAATTTTTGAATAAAAGTTGTTTGGATAATGTATACTTGGTGATTTCAGCTGAATTAGGTAGTAAATACACAAATATTTAAAAAATGTTGTGAATTCCCAGAGATTTAGACATAGTACCAGTCTTCCACCATCTGACCCTGGTAGTTGCTGTTTGATAAATCTACCTTCCAACCTGATTGGATAACAGGATTAGTATCATGAAAAACATAAAAATAAACCACCTAGTAGGTAGAAGAACTATGAGGAATGAGTTGTGTGAGTTTATATAAAAACAAATCTTCTGCTTTTCTTGAGTAATTATGAATTAAATTTAAAATACACAGCATATATCTGGATTACACTAGAATACTGGTTATAGCATCACAGGGAATTTTACTTAGAAATTTTGTTTAAACCATCATGAATGCAAAAATTGCCAGAGAAAGCAGAAACAGGCTATAGAAATGTGGAAGATAATGCCAGCACAGCAGAAAGTTGGTGGGATGCATCTATAACACTGCAGGAATTAGGGGTAGGTCCAGCTTCATTAACATCCCTAGTAGTGACCTGCCAAAAGGAGGTAAGCAGCATGCAGAGGATTTCTGTGGAAAGGGATGCTACAAGGAGCAAAAATTCTACCAGAATTCAATGACACTCAATGACAAGAATTCAATGGCACTCAATGACAAGATAATCTGGCAAGTAATTATTAACCTATATACATGCTAGAAAAACATAAGTCAGGTTACTACACATTTAAAGAACACAAACTAAATTCTTCATGACAGGAAGCATTGCCCTTTTGCATTTGTATAGCACCTAGCACACCGGGACATGATCTAGGCCACAGCCTCAGTGAACACATGTCATGCAAATAAGAATGGAGACCAAAAGCATGATGGCAGTTCAGTCAGAATTTACTTACAGCTGCTCGAGCAAGAGGATGAATTATCATGCAATTGAACACACCACCATATGTTCTGTGCATGAATATCCACAGCCTCCCTCCACCTTCTCCATGTAGAATTAATCACTTGCGAAGCAACGTTTATTCACCACTTATTCAAATAAGGAACAGAAAATGCCTACTAGAGGAAATGTATTTCCCTCTTTCCCATATATTTGCAATTGTTTGCCAAGAACCAGAAGAAATTCCAAAGGGAATGGTATATTTATGTAGAAAAAAATGAGATTATCCAGCATTAAGAGTGCTAAGACTAACAGAAAAAAATTGGAGATGGTTTTAAACTACATGCATCAAGGCTTACTCTAGTCTCTTTCACTAAAATTTGAATTAGTTCACATTTCTCACAAAGTAAGAGCTCCAAGTTTCCAGAAAGCAGATGATTCACTGGAAGTTTTAACTACATAATACTATATTACTTGTTCCTCTTGCTTTACCTCTCTACCAAAGGAGTAGATTACCCCACATACGCTTCTTTTGTAGTTTTCTCCTCTTTGTATCAACAGCAGTTATCAGTAGTATCCTAGTCTCAGGGTCCTTGGGGTTGGCCTTGGCACCCTAAATATATTCTTGCTAAATAATCTTCCTGAGATCATAAAACAACAGAGCCACTTAGTAATAGACACAAAAGTAAACAGCATGACATCATTTAAATAGATAATATTTACAGACTAATGTGAACTCCTTGAGCCCACAGCAGAATAAATACAGGCAGTACATCTATTAGCTGTAAATGAATAAAACAGTATTTATAAAATGGGTAATTTGGATCTGATTAATGTTTATAAATGTGTTTACATAAGAATTGGATATTAACCTATAGCTTTAAAGGGTTTAATTAGCCTCGAAATATTGTCTCAGTGTACAATGAAAAATAACTAATTCACAAAGGAAAATGCAAAGGAAATCTGCAAGCGCAAATGAGGTCAATTAATTAAGCAATTTACATAAATTTGAATGGTTATTTTCAGGGCATTTTTGACATTTTGCACTTCCTATTCCTATCACACCAGCACAAATACTTGTCTGTCACCCTATTTATATGACACATCAATCACCTCATGGGATCACAGCATACCAGCACACACTGCGGTATAACAGCTTCCACACAGAAGCTTTCTGAACCGTGCAGAATCCAGCATCCCATTTCCAGCTGTACTATCTTATCACCAGCAGATGCATTTACAGGCTGTTATAGCTTCATTCTTACCTCCGAATGGAGAAAAGAATATGAAATATGACTTCATCTCCATTAGATTTTTACACCCTGAATACCAAACAGATGGTAACAATTACAGATGGGAGGATATTTCTCACACAAGCAGCCAAATGCTGCACAGCTCAGTAGTTGAAATCTGGAACAATTCACTTAATGCATTTAGTTTATCCAGATTTGAATTGGTGAAAAAGAGGAAAGGAATTTGTACTAACAGTTTTATATCCCCATGGTTACCCTGGGAATGCTACAGCAGCAGCTTACTCTTAACACCGCTGAGGCCACACAGGTTCTTCAGTTGCTTCCTATTGTCCTTATAATCACCGAGGCAAATTTACTAACAACTCAGATGTAAGGGGATAGCAACTCACTTGAGAATTATGATCCTTTGGTGGTGATTATGTACTCTCTGTATTTGCTTCCTGGAGCAGTCTCTAGCAGGTGTATGAGAGACACTCTTCCCCAGGCTGGATTGCTCAGTAGTGGTTGAGCTGCCTTTATCTACCAGACTGAAGCTACGACTCATGAACTGACCGTGCGCAGGAACCACATAATGCACCTGCCTAATACAGCCCTGTATTTCATTATTATAATGCAACATTGCAACTCCTCTGACAAATCCTTGACACATGTTCCATGGTCTATACCACTAATGAGAACGACAGTTACTGAGTCATTCTATATCATCCCCTACCTATTTAATGCAGGGACAGGTGAACTTTCTGTTGGAGTGTTTCTCCATTTGTCCAGTGACTTCTAGACCACAGCCTCACTGAGGTAAACAGCAATACTTAATGGAAGCCAGTGACTCCCAGTGTCAGCCAGAGTGACTTACAGCAGTTGACAGCCAGGCTTCTGTGTATGATATATGTCAAGGATTGGCATATAAACCATTACATAAATATGCAATTGAAAGAAACATGAATGAAATTAGTTACTATTTTTATTTGTTTGTTTTGTACTACCTTTAAGAATACTTGAGATTAAGAAAAAAAAAACCTTCAAAATTAAGTCTTGACAATTTGTATGCAGTGAGATCTGGGGTATCTGTAAGAATGCATTTGAATTGCTTTATGATACTTTAGTTGATCTTGATTCATTTTAATGATTTTTTTGCTTTCTTGTTTGTAGATCAATATATATTTCAAAATAAAACAATTTTAAATTCAAAAGGATTTTTTTATTTAAGAAATGTCCTTTTTAAACATTTCAACATTTTTCTCCTTACTATTTTTGCTAAATGGAATTATTCCTGGAAGCATTAGTGAACGGAAATTTCCCTTTTTGAATTAATTCTATTATCATAGATACATTGATTGTATTAACTTCTCTAATTTATTCTTTTTCTTCTATTTTATATAACTGTAAATTCTTCACAAACAGAAAAACTTGCATGCTTGCTTTCATTTAAGGCACTGCCAGATCATTTTCCTTTCTTTATGCTGCCAAGTACCACTAAGTCACTAAGTCTCTCAGGTTATTATTGCAATTGCTAAAAAATAGCAGCAGTAGAACTTATTTCCCAAACTTTCACACACTACTGGTTTCTCTGTAGAGACTGCTTGTTCAGCACCCACGGTGTTGCCATCTGTCTAGACTCAGCCTAGTCGTGTAGAAAGCAGCACTTCCAAAGAGCTAAAAACAAAAGATATTTTAAGACAAGGAAGAGCGATTAGGACAACCAACAGCTGGCAACATGTCTGAGAAGATCTATGAGATCAGGACATATACTTTCCCCAAATTTCATCTGTTCCTCTTGCAGGGCTGACTATGCTTTCGTTAAAAGTGCCCAGTAGAACTTTTTCCATTGCAACATGGATCACTGCAAGTAGAACTTCCTACTCTTGATGACCTTGTTATCAGGAAGAATAGAGTTGCACTTTTAGTGATAAACATGAGTGAAGAAACCTCCTGTGGACCTAATCTGACAGTGAAATTGGTCACCAGGTACACAGGTGACTGGTAAGTAGGAAGCTGAATCCAGGATTTCCTAACACTTTGGTAAATTCTTGAATCACCAGCCCCAAGCCTACTCTCAGGGTACTCATTCTGGCCCTTGCCTGTAGCCTTGCATGAAAAACATGAAAAAGTTTCTGCCCGTGATGAGGGAACAGAAAAAAAATTGCAGGATGGTAATACTTTCCTGGCTGTATTTCAGTGCAGTCCAATCTGAGACATTTAAAAGCTGCAATATAAAGTTTATGAACCTCTGGGAATCGTGCTTTGCCTTCTGAGAGAAAACATGGAAGTCCCTGGGCTGAAAGGGAGGACCAGGAGTGTAAAACTCACTGTGAGCAGAAATGCAAAGTCCAAGCTTACCGTTTCAGACTAAAGGCAAAGCTTCATCTGTTGTGCTGTTTGGAGCAAAAATAATGCAGGTCCTATAATCAAGGGTAGAGATGTAAATGGCATATGGGCTTCCTAAGGAAGTTAGACAAGAAGAAAAACTTAAAAATTTCCAAACTCTCTACCTGCATCTTTGGACATTCTTATGCCCTTAAGCCTATGCTAGTCATTTATTCAAGTGTGGAGGATCAATATGCCACAGCATCTTGCAATATATGAGCTTCTTTCTGACACAAATGGCTTAAACAGCATGCAGACCTTGCTACAAAAGTGAACACAACTCCCGTGCTGTGCCGTGACAGAACTTACAGTCCTTGTTTCCCAGATACATCATCTCCTCGGTATTCACTATCCTTACATATTCCCTCCTCTTTTAGAATAAAGGCCTTCAACACCTTTTTTTTCAAATAGAGGTGCCAGGATTGCAAAGTACAGTTCTTGCTCCTGGGCATCTAATGACTGCTCTGTGCTCTGGCTATGAACTTAATAAACCTATCTTTGAGAAAGGAGGGGAGAAAAAAAAAAGTGAATTCCCGTCTACTATGCTTATGCTTATGCTGTGAAATATATCAGCTCATTCCTAAACTCTGATTTCTGGGAGCAGACACCCCTCCAGGCATGATCTGGGTCAAGGGTTTACAGATTTATATAGAATTTTGTGAGAGAAGTTTTGCTCTGTAAAGGGTTTAAATGCATCCTCCATCAAGTTTTCTTTTAAATTCTCCATATATTCTCCAGCTACATCTTAACTGATAAATCAGAGCCAGGGTACAAGTCTGAAGCCTGTTCTAAGTGTCACTACAGATTAGTTATTAGCAGAGTCTCATGGTTTTGGCCCCTACAAGCTGTCATTTCCCCAGGCAATGCTCATATATATTTTGTGTTTTCTCCTATGGGCCGTAAGGAAGAGGCTACTCTGTTTTGGGGAAAGAGAGAATGAACTACATGAACACGAATGGAGCTGTGCTGCTTACCTTCAAGGTCAGAGAGCAAGTTGTTGCCCATACCCTTCACTTTTCTAGACCAAATTATCCTCAGTATAGTGAAGATGTTGCCTGAAATGATCCTGGTTGCTAGAGAGCATTAGAGGACTTGGTCTGGGGGACCCAAACTTGGTATAATCTCATTTGATCACAGAATCACAGAACGGTTGAGGTTGGAAGGAGCCTCTAGAGACCATCCAGTCCACCTGCTCTGCTCCAGCAGGGACACATAGAGCACATGGCACAGGGTGGCATCCAGGCAGGTTTGGAAGATCTCCAGAGAAGGAGACTCCACAACCTCTCTGGGCAGTCTGTTCCAGGGCTCTGTCACCCTCACAGGAAAGAAGTTCTTCCTCACATGGAGGTGGAACTTCCTGTGTTTCAACTTGTACCAATTACCCCTTGCCCTATCACTGGTCACCACCAAGAAGAGTTTGGCTCCGTCTTATTTACATTCTCTGCTCAGGTGTTTGTACATGTTGATAAGATCCCTTCTTAATCTTTTCTTCTCCAGGCTAAACAGGCCCACAGGCCCAGCTCGCTTAGTCTTTCCTCATAAGACACATGCTCCAGTCTCTTAATCATCTTTGTTGCTCTCTGCTGGACCCTCTCTAGAAGCTCAACATCTCTCCTGTGCTGGGGAGCCCAGAACTGCACCCAAAAGTCCAGGTGCAGCCTCACCAGAGCTGAGTAGAGGGGCGGGATCACCTCCCTGCACCTGCTGGCAACGCTCCCCCTGATGTAGTTTGGCAGCCGGGAGCGGGGCATGCAAGGAACTGTGCCCAGAATCGAGACTTAATTTTGTTAGTGGTTCTTTCCAAAAGAAAGCTCAGGAGAGAATTAACATTTATGCAGTTTGGAGGATCACTTGGACTCAGATGTAGGACTGCAGAGATATCTATCCAGCACTAAAGATAGCCATCTATAAAGGGGCAAATCCTCTGCTGCTATATATATATATTTTTCCATCACTATCAAAGAAACATCAGCTATCTCCAACGGTGATGAAACAGGATGAGCGAGACAGGATTTGAAAAAGGCATGAAACCTTCTAAAATGGAGAATAAACACAGAAGAGAGGAAGGGGAAGGATCCCTGAGCCACGTACATCATGAAAACTGGAGGGGGCAGCAGTAGAAAACGTAACAGTAGAGTTTGCAAGTAATCCTACCTAACTCCGCCAGATTGCCTCTAGTAGAATCCCTGCTCGAGTGAAATCAAAGATGATACATTTACTGAGGGCTTGAGCTTGTGCCCTTTTCCTGTGTCTGCAGCTTGGTGTATAGCTGGGAGAAATGGATGAAATTTCTTACAAAAATAAGGCAGCCTTCTCCTTGCTTTCCTGTTAAAACTCTTTGCCTTAAAGGAACACCTCAAGGGTGTTTTTATACTTCAAACTGAACAGTGGCTAAGCGTGAAATGGATGCTGTTGGACTAATGGCTTCTGGATAGGTGTTCAGAGGTAATGGAATAGCATTCAAATGACTTGAGAAGAAAAAGAATAAAAAAAACACAAAAATTGCTGAGATAAGTGAGTTTTCAGTGATTTATGAGTGAATTTCTGGGATTTCAGCCATGCTAGAGTGTTCCATAAATGTCTATATGAAGGTATTATAATGTTTTGGGCTATTTATAATGCAAATTAGAGAAATGAGTATAGAAAAGAAATAGTTGTTTTTTTCTAAGTAGAAATTATTTTTACATGAGAGTTATCAGTAAATGCACAGGTATACAACACACTATCATATATATCATTTTCCCAGAATTAATTCAAATAATTGGTTACAAGCAATTGCATAACATGATCTCTAAAATATGAAAATGATTATTCTTTATGTTTATTTTCTAAGTTTCAGTATTGGCAGTCAGGTGAGCATCATCATCCTCAGGTACTACACCAGACAATTGATAAAATTGATAAAATTTCAAGTAATTGAAATTGATAATTTCAAACTCATTTTGACTTGTAAGCCTGCGAGCAACCAAGTGTCTCCTGCCTGATGGCAGCCACAGTGTCTTCATGAAGTCTAGTAGAAGACAGAAAAGTTGGTTAAGATTGTGAGATTGTAAATGCCTGGCAGTGAAATGTGCTAACCCCACTCCTTAGGAAAGACATGAGGTTTCTGAATGATTGCTAGGACTGACAGGGCATTACAGAGTTTCTGTTACTACCATGCATAGCTCCTCAAGTTTTCAGGTCTTGAAAATCTACTGTGATGGAAATATGTAATCAGTCTCTTTTTTTTTTTTTTTTCAGTTGGTTGCTACAAAGAGGATTTTTCTGCTTTAACTCAGCTGCGGTTTGTTCCTACTTGAATGAACAGTGTTTGAAGCACTTGATTTAATCTGTTACTTTCTAAAGCATCTTCACAAACTTTTCATGAGGGAACTTATTAAAAGTCTTTTGTGTGTACTGTGCTGTGTACTGAGAGTTCCAAAGATATTTGGCAAGGTCTCTTTTAAAGAATTTAAAATGTCATGGGATAAGAGGGAACATTGTAGCTCTGAGATTTCCCCAGAGCCAGACGTGGTTTCTTTGTTTTAATACCTTTGATAAATTTTTCCTCCTTTAATTTTTCCAATTGTTCTGTCAGTATGGAAAGCTTTTGACTTCCTCAGCATCTGCTTTAATGTGTGATCTTGTCCTTGCAATAGAAGACATGAGAAACCATCATTTCTTATTTATCTTTCCCAGGTCGGGCTTGACCATATGGAGATTTTTAATTCCTCATTCAAGCATCACTTTACAAAATTGTTATTATTCTTTTATCTTAACATTTGCAATTGGTCACTTTTAGAGAAATGATATTGAGCTAGAAGGACCTGATTTGGTTTTATTTTCACGGGTAAAATGAACCTGGTAACTCTGTCTATGCCAGAGCTAAATTGTAAATAGTGATGGCAGCTAAAAAACTTTATTCTGCATAGTATCCCACAATTCAGTGCGGCCCAATGAGACACCTTGTGTTGTCCCCTAGCTAAACATACACCCGGCTACAATGTGGGCTGCAAGTTGCAGTCATGAGGATCTGACAAAACACATGCCAATAGTGATTTGGAGACACAGGGTCAGGTTTTCCCCTGGTACAAGCCAACATTGTTACATTCAGCCCAAGACAGCTATGAAAATTTATACCAGAGGAGTTCCCATTTCACTTTATACCATGGGGCTAATTTGAAGCATAGGAAATTCCCACTAAAGTTAATAAAAGTAATCTTTGTATAGTGTCTGTATAGCAATCACCGTTTTAATTGCTTTTTTGGGGGTAAAACCCAGATCACTTCTCCTTGGAAGCTAGAGGTTGCAAGGCTTTCTTCAGTGTTGTGTACTTCCTAGGAGTTTTCCACTGGATTTTTTGGACATATAATATATATTTTTGTTCTACCTGAAGCATATGCTATTGAAATCTTAGCTGAAAAAAATGCTGCTATCTTTCCTTGACTTCTATATATTCCTGGCATTATTAACTTTCAAAACCAACTGGCCTGTCAGACAATCTTCAGAGATAGGCTTTAAATCTTATCTGGTATCTTTAATTGGGATGTCTTCTCTTGCATTAATCATAGAATCATAGAATGCTTAAGGTTGGAAGGGACCTCTAGAGGTCATCTAGTCCAACCCCCCTGCACACGCAGGGCGACCTAGAGCACGTGGCACAGGATTGCATCCAAGCGGGTCTTGAAGATCTCCAGAGAAGGAGACTCCACAACCTCTCTGGGCAGCCTGTGCCAGCGCTCTGTCACTCTCACTGTTAAGAAGTTCTTCCTTAAGTTCCCGTGGAACTTTTTATGCCTCAGTTTGTGGCCATTTCCTCTGGTTCTGTCAGTGACCACCAGTGAAAAGAGGCCAGCCCCATCCTCCTCACTCCTTCCCTTAAGTCCCTTAAGGTATTTATATACGCTGATCAGGTCCCCTCTCAGCCTTCTCTTTTCCAGGCTGAACAGACCCAGCTCCCTCAGCCTCTCCTCACAGGACAGATGTTCCAGGCCCCTGATCATCCTCGTGGCCCTGCACTGGACTCTCTCCAGCAGCTCCACATCCCGCGTGTACTGTGGGGCCCAGAACTGGACACAGTGCTCCAGATGTGGCCTCACCAGGGCTGAGTAGAGGGGTAAGATCACCTCCCTCGACCTGTTGGAGATGTTCCTCTTAATGCATCCCAGGATGCCATTGGCCTTCTTGGCCACGAGGGCACACTGCTGGTTCATGGTCAACCTGTCGTCCACCATGATGCCCAGGTCCTTCTCTGCAGAGCTGCTCTCCAGCAGGTCGGTCCCTAGCCTGTACTGGTGTCTGGGGTTATTTCTCCCCAGGTACAGGACCGTGCACTTGGCCTTGTCGAATTTCATGAGGTTTTTGACCGCCCAGTTGTCTAGTCTGTCCAGGTCCCTCTGGATGGCAGCACAGCCCTCTGGAGTATCCGCTACTCCTCCCAGCTTCGTATCATCTGCTAACTTGCTGAGCGAGCACTCTGTGCCTTAATTAATTAATACCTTAATAATTAATACCTCTTTGTTCTTAAAAGAGATTAATGCATACACATTTCTTTAAGACCTGGTTGCTCAGATATTTTAAATATTTTAAATGATCTTTGTCATATCCATGTAAAGCTTCTGATGAGCTTGACTGAAGCCATGAGCCATTTGTGTGTGAAGTTCAGAGGTTATTTTTCATAATTTGACATTGGGGGCAATCTCACTAGATTGCTACGCAAAACACAAGAAATGGTCTGAAAACAAGAATGCCCAAATCCCTCTTTTGCTCTTGATTCTCTGCCGTGTGATAGCACTGAAGCATCATAAATCATGAAGGTCAACATTCTGGGTATTCCATTTTCCTGGGGACCTTCTTGGTAATTCAAGCATTTGATGGCATACTTCCCCTTTTCTAGAAATAATTACTGACATGACTTCAGTATCCTTAATTTTACCCTGAGAATGAAGGAAGTCATGATTTTTGTTTAACACACAACCTGAACAGGGATTCAGAGTCATTCAAGATAAGAATGAAGAAGAAAAAGAAAGAGGGATATGCTGGTGTGAGCAAGTTCACATGTACACTTAATTTTGGATGAATCTGGTACAGCCACAATACTACTGCACTAAGTCTACCAGAGACCGATCCAGATTACCTGCCATGAGCAAATACCTCATCATCAAACCTGTGCTGAACACCTTTAATACTTTCCAGTTTAACAGTGCCTAAATAGCACTGCACATCTGCAGCACTTTCTTCTTCTGCACATTACATTTGCAGTTTATCATTCAATTATATCTGCTACAAATTAAAGTCAAGAGACCTTGGAGATCTCAGTGATCCCCTTTATAAAGTGATGGCCACACAGTTACTGGAGGTTAATTTTCCTTGCTGTTTGTAATATATTTTTTATCTGTATATCCAGAAAGTTAAATTCAATATTTTTCTTCCCTGTTTTTTTTTTAATTATAGATATCTTTGTAACATTTCTAAGATTTATTATGTTGCCTCCTTCCATTTACAGCTGTAACCTATTTCACAGCTACTCTGACATTCAAGTTGACATGTTTGACAGGCGACTGATATCATATTGCTATTTTTTCCATTCTCCTCATTCAATGATTAGGAATAGCATAATATTAAATAGTTCAGATGTGGTATGTTTCTGCCTCTAGAAAATAAATCTTTTATCAATGTGTTTGACTAATACAAACATCCACTGATTCATCAGTGAGAGAACTTCTTTAACATTATTTGAATGAAATCTGGTTCCTGGACCCTTCAGGAAAGACAGTGTGAAACAAATAAAAAAAGATTCTGTTAAAGAAGAAAATCAAATGTGTGGAAATCCTTATTTTTTTCACATCTCACCTCAACATATTTGTGCACACTGCAAAATACAGCAAATGAAAGGCTTTTTATAACAAATCCAAGACAGATTGTCAGCAGGCTTTCAAGCCATGACTAAAATCATAGTCTTATAGGGACGATGATATCATTATTTGACCCCTACTGCTGTAAGTAAGAGAAGAAAAAAATTATGCCTTGGATATACTTCATCTTCCACTGAAACTGGAACTTTGGATTACATATAGGTTTAGAGTCTTCTTTATCAAGTCAATAAAATGAATTAAAAAGAGGGCTGAAGCTTTAGAAGCAGAAAGAAATATTCCTGAGGATGTTGGAGTGACATACGGAAAGGTGATTTTTGCTTGTGGTTAGAGGTTCAGAGAAAATGGGCTTTTCAACATAAGATGCTGGTTCATGAGAATCAAAACTTTTCCTTAAAATATACCAAAAATGTGAAGTGTGCATCTATGGGGGAAGGAGAGTACAATTTTTTTTTCCAAAAGTTTTAATCAACAGCCCATATGTAAGGGCATTCATATAAAATTAGAGACTCACATTCAAACCTTCTTCTCACTAAGGAATATAAAGTTTCCTCATTTTCAAAATAACGTCTTAAAACTATCCTGGAAATAAAAATATCTCTCTTTATTCTTCCATAAAATATATTAATAATCTTAGTTTTCTCTCAGTGAGGAATGGATGGTTCCTGAAATCTGGAAAAACAAACAAACAAACTAACTAACTAACGAACAAAACTAACCCACAGATATTCTGGGGAAATCAGCTCCTATCCACCTCAGCGACCTGCAACATTATACCATAGACTCAGGGGAATAATCTCTTGAGTTGATATAAGTAATGAGCTGTTAGTGTATAGTGGGCCAACCGGTGAACTGGAACATATAGGTACATAAAGGAAGCTTTGCCAATGTGTATGTCATAAGCCTTTGCCTGTTTCCTTTTCAGCTATGACTTGGAAGTGTCAGTAATCAGGGAAGAATTAAAAAAAAAAAAGAAAGAAAAAGAAAAGAAAGAAAAAAGAAAAAAAAAGTTTTTATCCTGAGATTTCTATTGTGTGAAGATGAGAGTGGGAACATATGCAAATAGCAGTTTTCATTTGCCTCTTTTGATTTTGTTGTGTCCCCTTATCTCCACTAAAAACAACTGACAAACAAGTTAAATTAACTTTTAATCATGGGAAAACAGACAAATAAACATAAACACTATTCAAAAACCCTATTTAAACTTCATATCAAGTCTACATGTTAGCCATGGTTATGATTGAAGTAGTTGCTTCCGCCATATCAAAACACTCACAATTCCATTATGAGAGTCATGGGTCATCTCTACAGGTGTTTCTGCTTGATTTCATCAGATTTTCAGGACCTAAATAATTCAAACAGACATTGATTTCCTTTGGTCTATCTAAATATCTCCTCTTTATTAAGATAAATTATAAAAGTCTGCCTCCTTTGCTTTGCCAAGGAAATGATGGCAATCTTCCTCTGGACAGTTGATAGAAGAGTTTCAGGAAGTTACAGTATCCAAAAAGCTCTCATCTGTGATTTTTATGATTTCTATGTAAAATATGAGATCAATAGAATACCTGCCAAGTAAAAGGTAATGCAAAACAACTTTCTGTTGATTTTCCCACAAAAATTGGCAAAAGCATACTTCCAGGAGGCATATCACAGTTTTATTGTTAATATGAATCTGGAAGAGCATTTCAGCTCTAATGTTGTTAATTGAATACAAAATGAATTCTTAAAAAAATCATGTCAAAAAACTGCTTCATTGCATATGGTTCTATTTTAATTCCATTACAGAATCAGCATAGGAATAGTAACAGCTCAGTAGTCTTCATATTCTTTTTCAGGAAATAAAAATGATGAATAAATTTTGTTCTCATTCTGGATCAACGTTGTGTTGCCAAGACTGAGCAGAAAAGGAGCCCTTCCTGTAACTATCCTGTAATTAGAGGGATCAATTTTAAATCAATAAATACATTAAAAAAGACAACTATAATCGGTGAATGTTCAGTGGATTTCTGAAAAGAGAATGAGAACCATGGAGTTATTTAGTATGTCTTAACCATTTCTGCACAGATTTTGTACTTAATTGTGATGCACATAAAATCACCCGAGGTTTCTTGGATAATCATCGGAGAAACAGACATCTCCTGAGAGTGTTTAAACCATGCCCTTAGTGTTTTGATTTACTTCTGTCAAAAGACATAATTCAAAAGTCCTCTTTTCCCAAACTGAGTGAAAAATTTTTGACATTATAATATCTGAATGTACACAAGGAAGTTAAAGCACATTTGATATATTGCATTTGTCAGCTAATTTAGCCTGATACAGTTAAATCAATTTACTAGTCAAACAGTTTATAAGACAGTAAAATTATCAAATGCTATGATTTTCATCAAATATGTCTAATTAATCACAAGAATCAGTTTCTACAGTGATGAGATGTTTAACAATAGCAATCCATCTAATGTTTATTAATGCTTCTGATAATAGGAAGAATTAAAGGGATAGAGATATAGATTTGAAAATCAATATGACTCATCAGATTTCATAACACTAAATAAAAGTTAATGAAGCCAAATTCAATAACTTCTTCTTGAGAACTGAGATGATTGTGCAAGGTTTTGCCTGAAAAACACTTAAGCAAATCTTAGCTCAGGCTGTTTTGACTGAGCATCTTTAGTGCTTTCTAATTTTGAATGCAGTGCCGCAGAAAAGTAGTGTTGGAAAAATAAAATTAAAAAAAAAAAAAAAACAAGAAAAAAAAATTTAATTAACCTCCAAGTAACTAGCTGGAAAAGACTGAAAGAGTTGTTTGCCTTGTTCTGTTTTGTGTCCAAAATGCAAAAGCATAGGAGAAGAGAAACACAGAAAAAAAGACGAACCCTATAAGAGCTTTACAAGTACAGCTCACATTTAAAACAGGGCAATAAAATAATATCCATTGTAGCATTGTAAGGAATTTGCATCCAGTATATCCCTACTGTAAGTTTCTATAGTCTTTAAGAGTTAATGAATTGTTTCAACTCCAGACTACATATACATTCATAGGCATATGTAAATGTATGTGCAAGTTTTTATTTCCATTTCATTATTTCCAGTTCTGATTTTTTTTCTTTGATATTCTCTCCCCATTATAAGAGGAATGTAGAACTTCTAGAAAGGATACAGAATAGAGTAAAAAAAGATGATTAAGAGACTGGAGTATCTATCACATGAGAAAAGACTAAGCGAGCTCAGCTTGTTTAGCCTAGAGAAGAGAAGACTGAGAGAAGATCTGATCAACATGTGTAAATACTTGAGGGGAGATTGTAAGGAATATGGGACCAAACTCTTCTTGGTGGTGGCCAGTGACAGGACAAGGGATAATGGGTACAAATTGAAACACAGGAAGTTCCACCTCCATGTGAGGAAGAACTTATTTCCTGTGAGGGTGACAGAGCCCTGGAAGAGGTTGCCCAGAGAGGCTGTGGAATCTCCTTCTCTGGAGATCTTCCAAACCCACCTGGATGCCACGTTGTGCCACGTGCTCTACGTGTCCATGCTGGAGCAGGGTGGGTTGGTCTAGATGACCTCTAGAGGTCCCTTCCGACCTCAACCATTCTGGGATTCTGTGATTATAAAGATATTTGCTGTATTGAACTATGAAGCTTCAAATTATTGTCTAGTCCCTGCGTGAGCATGCAAGGCAGAGAAATACTCATGGACAAAGTGATGAAAGTGTTGCAATGCTGGATGATAGTTGCAGAAGAGTCCTGAGATTGTTCACAACATTTATTGAATGAACCAACTTTATGAATATAAAATGAAAAAGAATTCATGCACACTCACAGACACATTCAAATAAGGAAATCACATCCTCAACTGCCTTGTCATCTCAGACTAAAGGAGATGGCTCTGACTCACTTCAACTGACATACCATAAAGGCACAGGAAGCTCTCTCGTTCTAAATGTATTTTGCTGTTAGGATTCATATTTCATCTATCCTAGGCTAGAATTACACAGTTTTCCCATTAGCAGATCTGAAACAATCATGTGTCTACTCTTGCTATCCTTTTAGGATAACTAAGTTTCATATCTAAACCTGATTTCAATTCAGGGATTAAGACACATACATTTTATGATCTGTATGCAGGTTCCACCCTTTTAAAATATCTAAACTTCCATGATATTTAGTGTAATAGTTATACAAGTAATGTCAGAGAAGCAAAAAAGTAGACCAACTGAACAGCTAAGAAGTCCATAAGACCATAGTGACCAGACAAGCTTCTTAAATCCACAGCTCTGTTTAGTTTATTAGAAAAAAAAGAAAGAGATATTAAAATATTAAAGTATTAAAAACATTATAATAACAAATAACTTTCAAAACTAGCACTCTCATTAAAGACTTGGGAGATCCATTCAATTGCCTAAAAAGAAGATGTCCAGTGCATCTGGGGAAGTCCACATATACTCAAAATATCCACAGAGCAGGTGGGTATAGCACAAGAAGTGAGAGTCTTGCACCTTTTCAGAATGGCAACTAGAGGCCAAACAGCATACCTAATGGTCTTAATCTTATATCTTAAGTGTATCATCTTAAATGTCTATAGATACCAGGAGTCAGGTAAGTAGTCTGGTCCCTTTCCATCTCTACATTACAGCTGAGATGATATTTTCTTACATATTTGGGTTCCCATGTTTATGCATCACTGTGTCGAACCAGTCACAACATCTGTTCCTTTCTCTTCCTCTCCCAGAAACTTCTTGTAAAGGATCTGCACTGTTATGTAAATAAATTATTCTCAGAAGGAGCCTGGGAAATCTGAATCCTGGAATGGGGACAGACATCCAGTGTCTCCTTTTGGATGAGTCTCTACTGGGACCCTGCTCAGCTGTCACTCGATCCTCTGTGCAGAGAGCAAGGAGAAGCTATCACCCTCCTTCACGATCACTCTGTTCAAGGCTTGTAAAGGAAACCAACCTGGTTCAGGCAATATAGACCTAAGTTTTAGGCATCTGAATATCAATTGCAACATGTAGTAGCTTAGCATGTTGAAAACACCTGAACACATTTTTGTATATATGTTTCCACTGGCTGGCAAAAAAATTATCTCCTAAGAAACAGCCTGCATCCTGGTTTGCAAATATTTTGGCTTCTATTTGAATCCATTAGAGTCCTCTAGATTTGAGCATTTTTCTCTTTCGTATTGATTATTTGACGAGTTTTTAAAAACCTCATAGTTACTCTTCAATAACTGGAAACAACTCAGAATTTCTAATTGCCTATTAAGGGAGATCAGAAATACTTGTACTGCAAGGTAGTTCAGATCTTAGGGAAATTACATTACTATGTTTTTTTCTCCCATTTTTGATTATTTCTTTTGCAAGCTGGCAAATTTATTAGAATAGCATGGCTGTAACTTTGTGATATTTGTTTTCTTAGCAGCAGTGGCTATATCACACTAACCAAGAATTACAGCACCCAGAAGTGAGATGTGTTTGAGTAGCTGTGAGCAAGGAACTAGAGAAAAAAAAACTCTGCTAATAACTTTTCTCAGGTTGATGTTGATTTCATGGGGGAGATGGTGGCAGCAGCTGTGGTCTAGAGTGGGCTCAGGAGAGAAAGAAAGCAGCAGCAAAGGAATTTGCCTATAAGTTTTTGTGAACAGCTGCCATTCATGGTCTTTCTACACATGAAAATAAACCAATGTTGTGAAAGAGAAGAGACATTATTAAGGATTGCCATTAGGCTCTTGGAGATGCCTAATCTTCAACCATGCTTTCTGATGCTTGGAGGATTATGTTTCCCAAACTTTCGTGTCTAAATTGCTGTTCAGATTTATATTACATGCTATAGTATAGCTAACTCCAGTGGGCTTGAAGTAAACTGGATATTTTAAAGGACTGGTAGTGAGAAGGAATGCTCACATCATCTGCAATGATCAGCAATGCTATATCTTGACAAGTGAGGGAGAGATGTTTAAGCAGAATCCAGTAAAGGTCAGACTATGGATGAAAGAAAGTTGGACTGTGTTCAGTCTAGGAATACTAATGGTGGCTGTTACAAGTAAAACAATAGAGGATTTCATAGGGATAGGATCCAGGGCCAGCATCCCTTTTAGTGAAGCATACAGCCTTATGATGCTGTAGTATTCTTGCATTGCAATTAACTAACAAAATTAGGGCTACACAGTTTCAGTTTCAAATCACGGGGTTTCTAGTCCTTATGGTATTGAACAAATTGCTGTGTAAAGCAGGAAAATATATGCATAAAGAACAATATCTAGCTATGATAACTTTACAGAAAGCATAAACTCTGTTATCTGAACACTTTGAAATATTTAATGTTCTTTAATTTGGCATCTTTTCTGTGAAGAAAGGAAGTGATATTAAGTCCTCATTTTAAGAGCAATGACAGATTGCATAGAAAGACAAAGGGACAACATTAAAAACAAAACTAACCAACCAAAAATAAATCTCCAAATAAATAAACTTTTCAGTCCTTACAATTAAAAATATGTATGTATAAAGAGTATGTTTCATATCAAGTATATTTACTACGATATTATGGAAATTAAAAAAAATAAAACTGAAAGTATTTGCATTGATATTTGCAGACTTTCAAAATACTAGTTGATGTTTGCAGTCTACTTTCCACGTCTTTGGGCAATAGATTGCTCATGTTTTATTCTTGAACCTGAATTGATAGAAATACTTATCATGCTCTAGTTCTCTGAAGCCGTATCTGTTTCTTCTGCATCTGTACAGCTCCGTTATGGAGTCCTACTCAGCTTTGTTAGTCATAAAGCTGTAGTAATAACATATAATCTGAAACGTAGTTTTTGAACAATGTAACAACTGTATAAATAAGACAGAAGTATGTGCTATAAAAAATAAAATTAAACTGCACACAAACAGATGAAACTCTTGGACTGACTAAACCTTAGTCCTTCCTGTACGGTAAATGTTTATAAGAAAAGTAAATAGATAATTAACCACTGAGAAAACAGAAGGTTAATCTGTTTTACTCATCATGAAGGATTCATCCAGATTACCAAATCAAAATCCTTGTATTTTAAGTAGGTGAACATCCACTCACAGCAGGGTTTCAAGTGTTTATTTTCTGAGCTTCAAAATACTTGCTTTTCATTGCACACGTTTGGATATTTTCACATATAGTATTAAACTATGAATAGTATCTCAATAACAACTTCACAGATAACACTTAAAAGAATTTGCACTTAAAAAATTTGGGCTGTTTTTCTGTATGCACAAGGAAGATTTTTAAAGGACAACATTAAGCAAGTAAGTAACATTAATTTCTGTGATGCATAAATTTTACAAAACTGCTCTCCCTCATTTGATAAAATCTATTTCTGAATATATCCAAAGACCTTGCCCTATAAATGGTGCTGTTACTTAGCATCTTAAGTCAGCACGGAGTCTCCCTGATTTTGGTAGGATTTTGTGTTCCTGGATCCAGGTGCAGAATTGGAGCCAGAGAAAAAGTAGAAAAAACATTGATCCATGACAGTATGGTGATTCCTGTGTTTCCGTGCTATTGAATTGCATCATGTTTGAAAGTCATTAAACTGAATATTCCTGGAAAGAAATGTGAGGCTTTTGCAAACTATAGCACAAAGTATGTCAAATTACTCTCTGAATGATTCAGCCAAAAGTTCTAAATGACTCGGTCACATAATCCGTAGAGTTTGTAATTAAAAGTATGCAGGTGCATGAATATGGGTGCATTTTTCTCGGAAATGCTTCTGAGACCTATAAAAGCCTCAGACATTACTAGAGATGTGCCGAATTAACCATAAATAATTCAGGTAGCCTGAGAACTTCTGCATCTGCTGCTTTGCAGAGAATCTGAATGTACTGTTATTAGCTTTGCTTCTACCCACCACAATTATTTTTGAAATTGCTCTCTACTGTTTAAATGTGCAGCAGGTTTTTGAAAGAAAAGCTCTTATGAAAAAAAAAAAAAAGAATCCAGATGTGCTATGCACAGTTTCTGCAAGATATGTCAATACATTATTTTGGGGTCACAGACTGATGTTATGTGACTCTAAATGTCAAACATCATGAGAAAAAAATAAATTACTTCTCTGCTTTGGGTAGGAGCTTCTGTTCCTATATGCAATATTCTATCTAAATTCTTGATTGCTTTATAAAAGATCATGCCCCTAATAAAAGTGCTTCTTCTTCTGCATTTTTTGACACTACTCTATTTCTTTTTCTTTTTTAACTCTTCAGTAAAACTGATTAATGCAGCACATTTGGTTCTCAGATACACTTAGTTATCCTAAAAGTATAATAACTGCAGGGAATTCGTTAAAATTAAAAAGCGCTTGCAAAACAGAGGAAGATATTAGAAACACAAAGGGAAAAAAATCATGTGAAATTTGACAAAGAAGCTGACTATTTTGAGCTGAGTTCAGCTCTAGGATGTATAGTCTCTTGAGCAGAGATGGTTGGAGTGTTTTTTGACCCAAATATTTCCACTGAATAATACAGATTGATGTCAATCAAATAAATCATCCAAAAGGCATATTAAAAAAGATTCTTAAAAGAGCACTAGCATTTTTTGCCTAAAATTATTTTTGAAAATACACTCTCAAAATAATTCTAAATATATTCTAAATTAAACATCTTGAAATAAAATCCATTTTATTCAGTGTTAAAAAAAAGAAAATCTTGAGAAAAGCAACATGCTCCACTGAGTCCAAAACATTTTTTCCAGAAACATCACAAAAACAAGTATTAATTATTTGTGTAATTCTCCTGCTGAGCTTGAACAAAGTCCCTGAAGGTTTCACACATCCCTGATATCTTTTTGTCTCCCTTTGCCTTTCCAAGGAGGAGACCTTTCCCCAGAGAGAGAAAGAGAAAGAGAGAGAAAGGAAGGAAGGAAGGAAGGAAGGAAAGAAAGAAGGAAGGAAGGAAAGAAAGAAAGAAGGAAGGAAGGAAAGAAAGAAAGAAGGAAGGAAGGAAAGAAAGAAAGAAGGAAGGAAGGAAAGAAAGAAAGAAGGAAGGAAGGAAAGAAAGAAAGAAGGAAGGAAGGAAAGAAAGAAAGAAGGAAGGAAGGAAAGAAAGAAAGAAGGAAGGAAGGAAAGAAAGAAAGAAGGAAGGAAGGAAAGAAAGAAAGAAGGAAGGAAGGAAAGAAAGAAAGAAGGAAGGAAGGAAAGAAAGAAAGAAGGAAGGAAGGAAAGAAAGAAAGAAGGAAGGAAGGAAAGAAAGAAAGAAAGAGAAAGAGAGAAAGAAAGAAAGAAAAAAAGAAAGAAAGTGTAAAAGAAATATAGATGTAAATAAAGAAAGAATGATAGAAAGAAAGAAAGAGAGAAGAAAAGAAAGAAGGAAAGACTTATGAAACACAGCAGACTTAAAAAAAAAAAAAACACTTATGAATATGGAACCACAAAGATTTTCAAGTTTCAGACTTTCAGCATCCTTATTTTGGTAAGCATTAATAGAAAAATTGTACTGGTAATGTAAATCCCAACAGAATTTGCAAACCTTGAATCAAAATTTTTCCTTTTGTCCTTGCTGTAATAATGAGCACATATGGAAATATTTTTCATATTTCTTTGTTCTGACATTTTGAAGCCTTTGAAGACTGATGAGAGGGAGAATTGTAACTAGATGGCAGAGGTAATAACATGCACAGCTCTGTAGCTCTGGGCTGGAGCTTAGATATTGTGTTTTATAGGGTTGTCAGTTGATGGTAGAAGTCCAGTAAGTTGCAGAAAGGGATTTTTCTGATTCCAATGATTTCACAGGCCAGACAAAGGATGTGGAAACACAAGACTAAGTCACTTTCAAAAGGTCATATATTAACATCACGAGAAATCTCAGAAACGATGTACTCTTCTGCAGCCAAGTTCCTTGCAGCTTTTATGACTTTACTGACTTTTGGCATCCCATCTTGGGGATTGTTGTGTCTGTAAAATCCTCGATTTGAACAAAGTTATTCATGTGGGAAACCCTAATCCATCAGGATCAGATCTTCAGACTAGACTTGAATGCTGCTTAGTGACTTGATGGCATGTGTGTAGACATGGACTGAATAAATCCTGTCTGCATGTTGCATATCTGCCACGTGTGTGTGAGCAACCCTCACACAATTGGCTCCCCTCCATACACCTCTAAGTGTTAAGAAAATAATGATAGTATCACTACCATTACTGTGTTACTATTTTCCTGGCATTCCCACAGATAACATTAGAGGGACAACAAAGAAACAAATAGGCTTGAACTATGGTAGCACCTGAATAAATGGTTCTCTCAAAACAGGCTGTATTCAAAGTCATCTGTTACTCTGGCTCTGTGGAAAACAGGGGAGTTTAAATAACTTCAAGCTTCATCTTTCCACATTCCTGGGTAGCGAATTTCAACATAACTTTTGGAAGAGTGGGTGGGAAACTATAAAAATAACCTTCCCTCCCACATTTACATAAAACCAAAGAGGAAAATGGAGATACTCAATCTGGAGTATAGGTCTTTTGCAAAGGAAAAGCTAAATGCAGGAATCACATTCAAGTTATAATCACTGTCAAAGCATGAAGAGATTTATCGGCGAAAAAGAAAAGGATTTCTGAAGGGTCTACATCTTCCTCAGTAATATCTCCCATTAATTTATTCAATATGTTCATTGTTTTCCTATCCAGAGCCATCAAATTATTCTTCCTTTTTCCCATACAGTGCTGAAATCTACTGATGGATTAGGCTGTTTACAAAGACTGCAGCTCAACAGATTCTGAAAATCGCTGCAATTTAGAAGTTAATAGCCAGTTCTCTTGCAAGTAGAAGGCCAGAATTAAAACTCAGTGTACCCTGTGCTTGTCACTGAGAGTATAGGTTTGCAAATGTTCTATGAGGCACAAGGAGAGCATTCAGCAGCACAATTTATTATGAATCTTTTAAACACTTAGGAAAATGTTTGAGATATTGACTTTGATACATAGGTGTATGAAACACTAACAAAATGGAGCATTTTGTAAACCATTTGGACAACGATACTTCCTCCAACAATCGGTCAGTGAGGGAATCTGTGTCACTTCTAAGTGCATCGAAATTGCCCACTCCTATCAAGAAGTCATTTAAGCCTCAGCAGTGTTTTGTCTGATTCTGAAACAGAGCACTTACTTAAAATGTATGCCTTGCCCAAACACATAATGAAAACATTATTTTTCCTTTTTTACTTTTTCCTAAGGCAGCATCCCCCCCACAAACACATACATATCACAAACTCAAAAGAAAAAAAATAGTTAATGATGATGACACCATCATCTTTTTGACAAAATATGTATCTATCAAAAGACCGAGCGAAATGTGATCTATCACTGTGTCAGCTTGGGTATAAGAGCTTTCTTCTAGGAGTCAGGGGGATATTAAAATAAGAAAGCCCTCTTTAGCACTTTATTTGATTCATGATTTATAGGCAAGATCCACAAGTTTCATATGCCAAGCAACAACAGTTCTAGTGTTATCTCAGTGATATGTAGTAAGCAAAAATGCTTTCTGATTAAAGTACTCAAGCCAAGCAAGGACAGAATAAAACCTACAGGAAGCATGATAATATATGTGTTTCTGCAGTAAAGCAAATGGGAGAAAGTTCCTCTAGAATAGGTTTGACTCACCAAATCATTCAACAGTTACAGTGTGTTTCTCTTACATCTTCATATGTCTGTAGAGCAAGTCAGTGCTTGTCTAGAAGACAAGCCCTGTGTCAAAGCCCACAGTGCTTGTCTAGAAGAGGTAAGAGTCAAAGCCCAAAAGACCAGCAACTACAAATCCTATGTTCAGTAGTCCATGGAAAGGGAACTTGGTTTCGACTGCTCTTTTTCCCTCTGATCAATCTTACAGACATTTTCTCCATCTCTTCCAATGGAAAAGCACAAGAAAAATCATAGAGGGATGCAATACTGGCCTCATCCTAGCTTAACAATGGTGAACTAAATTTAGACATTGCTGACAACATAAGTGTTCATAAATGCAAACTGAACAAATGTAAGAAAAGTTTGAACAACTCTTAAAAATGAAAGAGGTGGCTAATGCGCTCATATGTTACCTCATATTTCAGCTTCTAAATGTGACATTTTTGGCCCTGCTCTTTCTTTTGTCCTTTCTCTCATTCTGCTACACATGGTTACGGAAGGACCAATTCATCTATGGGAAACTAATTACCATTCCTTTCATGTCCTCCTTAAAGATCTCTTTTATTCTTACAGAAAATAGATAACTGAATAACAAGTGGCTGTTGCACTGAGATTGCTTCAGTGCATGCCTGGAAATACTCCTTGCTTCCTCCTTCTCACCATTCTGACTGTATTGATGACTTCTGTACACAGATGGTGAGATTTCTTAGCCAGAGAAAGTCTTTTTTTTTCTCTAAGTTTGTATAGTCTTCACCCCAACGGGAATCTTATTCCATGGTTTGTGTCCATATCCAGTAAAAAATTCAAAAATGTAAATATTAAGTAAAAATGTTGAGTAAGTGCGAAAATTGAGCGAATCCTTATAGAGTGGTAGCAATGTGAAAAGCAGTGGGAAGATTCAGTAGGGAAAGCGATGCCATGGAAATCGTCAAGGCAGCAGCTGTGTTCCTGAGATTAAAGATTTTGTCATTAGAAACATACAGCTCTGAAAGTACTGCTCCAGAACGCTCTTCGTTTTCCCATATGCAATCACTGAAGACGCAGGCGATGCAGAAATTAGCATCCCTTCAGCGAACAGAGCGGAACATTGGAAGGAAAATATTGCTTCCCACACAGACTCCCAGAAAGCAGACGTGTTTTAATGCTGAAATCAGTTAAGTTCCTCATGTGCTTTTATATGCTTTGCTGGATCAAAGTCTTTGTGTCTGAGATGTTAACACAATAAAAAGCTATAGACTACCTAAAAACTGTAGCAAATAAGTAAAACCACCCTTGTTTTCCTCACTACTGGGTAGTGGACTCTTGATTTTCTTTCCTAGTGGTTTTCTTAACAGCATACCTTTTTAGGGAGTCATATACAGCACAAAATATACATTTTGAAGGTCTTTGATAAAAGGCATTTCAATAATGTCTCCTTAGTTTATTAACACTTCTGTGGCTGTCTATCATAAAATGCTGCTTTTCAGCAATGCTCTTGCAGGTCATGCAGTGCAGTTTGAGACAAAGGCATTATTTATACTGAATTAGGGTGAAACTGAGAATCTCTCCCTAATTATTCATCTGAAATAAAAGCTACATGCTGTACTGTAAAGAAGACCATATATTAAATGAAAAGTTATCACTGTATTGTTGGACAGTAATTGTATCTATGTCCAGCTTATTTATTTAGTAGTTAAATTTAGGACTGGATTCTTTCCAGAAGGCTTTAGCCCCTTCTCAGCCCTGAAATACAGCATGAGAGCAATGAATGAGGTAAGGCAATACGCTCTTGCTACAAAAGCAAGTGAATTTCGTCACTGACACAAAAACAGGTTCAACTGAGTGTCCCTTACTTCAGCTTCATTAGAGTTCAGCTTACTAATCAGTGAGTCAGCTATTGCTGCAGGCAGTCCGAGGAGATGAAAGTGAGAAAAAATGCCATTCTTGGAAGTATCATTTTCAGTGGAAATTGGCTCAGGGGTTCACAGCTAGATGCCACCAAAGCACTGACTCAGCCACTGCTCTGAAATGTCACTTGGAGAACATATCCCTTTGAGCAATCAGAAATTTTCATCTCTCTCCAGACACTGGACACAGAGTTTTACATTCAAAATGCTTGAAGTAGAAAAGAGTGTTAGAAATACCAGACTCAGATAAATCAATAACTTATATAGAAACCTATTTTGCACTGCAGACATGTTTAGGAATTGATAAGGTTCATCCAACAAAAGAAAATAGAAAATTACACTAGTCCCACATACACATGTTCTGAGCTAGTTGATTGGTCAATCATCCTCAAAACTATAGCCATTTACCTTCCATTGGTTGCAAAAATCCAGTGTCTACTGCTGTGAAATGGACTGCGTAATAATGAGAGAAACAAAGCCAAATTTCACTGTGAATCTATTTGTTTGCCTTACTCTCTTCAGTACATTTACAGGAAAATATAACACCTGGGTGACAGAATAAAAGGGTCTAATGACATGGTTATAAACCTTCACAAAAGGGACTATATCTCACTTGCTTACTCTTTTTTAAAACTAGCAGGTGTTTAAAGCACTTATTGGAGAGCTCAAGCTAGTAGCTTTGAAGTGGCAATCATGAAATCAGCAATTCTGGGCTCCAGTTTTGACTGTGCTGCTCATGAGCGCTATGACTTCTGGCACTCTTCCTTGTCCTCCTCCTCTATTGCAGCCCCATCCTGCTTTTGTTGCTGTTTTGTGAGCCTCATACTGTTTGATCTGTCACATAAAGTTCTCTTTTTGCAAGTATGTAAGAATGTTCATAACTTTTTAGTAAACAAATGAAGCAAGCTAGCAAAAATAAAGAAAAAAAAAATGGGAATAGTAGCTTGAGTACACCTCAGGCTTTCCTGAGATTTGCACATAGTTTTCATTTTGCTTTTTAAAGAAATGATGCCAGGGAGATAGAACAACTTTTGGGCACATCTGTGTATATCTATGTGTCTACACTAAATATCACTTGAACACAGTGGATTTTTAGATCTAACTTTAGTATAGATCATAGAACTAATAAATTTCCTTACTTGAAAATAGGTGCTACATAGAGAGGAGAGACTATTACTACTGCTTCCTTCTCTCCATCTCTCCCAAGCACAACATTAAAGAACGTGGCACAAGCTGAAGCTGTGCTAGACATCCAAAAAGGAGGGAAGGAAAAAAAAAAAAGCTTAATAAAAATGGGTTCTAACCTCAGGAGATAGGAGAGGCAGATTATGAAGTCTTTTGGAGTAAAGTGATAATATCTCATTTTATAGACAAAGAACAGAGATGCTACAGCATCAAAGATCATGAGAAAATAAAAGATTATAGTCCACATGTTCCATCCATAAAGAAGTGTAATTGCAAGATTATCATTTTGTGGTCAGATAAGCTGGTCTGAGCTAGTGGCAGTGTAGTCCCTAGGTGAGTGTAGTCCTAGCATTCAAAAACACTTGTGACAGTGCTCATTCTATGTAGTGTAATGAGAAAAAACTTCTTGCAGCTCAATCCCTTCTTATCTACATTGTGGCTACATTCAGCCCTAAAGGTTTTCTGTAATCATCATTCTTTGTAAGGCAAAGTACACAAGACTCTGTTTATTTTAATATGTTGCAGTTCCACTTCCAAGTGAACAAGTCCTTGCAATTTTATGGGCAAAAGTACATCAAGTATATTTAAAAAAAATGGGTTTAACATTTCACTGTCACCTATCTCTATCTCTTGTTATCATGTGCCATGAATAGCTTGATAGCATTCTTCTTTAATACGAGCAGTCATTTCTCTGTTGTGATGAACTTCCATTGTAGTGGCTAGTAGAGCTCATCAACATGAGCAAAGGATATAGGATGTCACTGGCTTTTATTTTTAAAAATTAAAGAATGTCTCTTGAAATTGATTTTCATTATCTCATTCTCACTTTAAAAAAAATAAAAAGACAGGATCACCTGGATGTAGATAAAGTGAAGGGAAATGAGTTTCTCTATCTTCTCTTTTAAGTAGAAACACTGCTTTTTATAGCCAAAACCTTCTAAGGAATTGATGATATCTTGAAGGCATTTGTTTTGCTTCTAAATTCAATTTACAAAAAAGTCTTATGCAACAACCAGCAGAGGAAATTCAGAGATGTAGCATATAAAAGCATTAAATTTCTCTCATTTTAGTCACTATACAATGTAATAATTGTATACAATGTAATAATAATGTACAATGTAACAATAATAATACAACGTAATAATAATATACAATGAAATAGAAACTCCAGCACCTCAACATTTCAACCTCAGAATTTTGTGATATATTTGAAAGAAATTAAAAGCAACCAAAAATGCCAGGACAAAGAAGGATGCAAGGGCATTTGTTTTGTTTCATTTGTGGGGTTAGTACAACAAGAAACTGGCTACTCTTAGCTAACTACAAGAAAAGAATGCTTTCTCATGTAAATCTGCATCTGTAGTGTGGATCAGACACACCACATAGTAGCACAGTAATCCGGAGCCCTCGATAGTCCTGACCAGGAGGCATGGTCAGCATGCTCATCCATTCTTCTCTTGTTTGGAAAATATGTCACAGGTTAAGGAAAAGGGTGGTGGAAGGAGAGGCAGAGAGAGACACATTTAATATCACTACGGAGCTGGTATATAGGAACTAGAAGGCGTCTGGGGCTACTTAGTGATGTAACTGTGATCTTAAAAAATTTCTCATGAACCATTGCTTCTTAAAGCCACTTCTTCACTTAGCTTGAAGTTTTCTTCTGCACCTGGGAATGATATATCCGAACAAAGCCACAGTTGACTTGTTATATTCAGCTGGATGTCTTCTGTCTTAGTCCAATGGCAGCCAGTCCCTAGCTATTCCTGTTCTGTAGATTAGAAGCCTAATCTAGTAGACTACTATTGGCAGACATGGTAGGATCAGACTCTCCTGAAAAATGTGATTACTCTTACAACTGGAGAAGAAAATGTCTAGTTTTTAAAAAATAATAATTTATCATTTAACACATTCACCCATAAATTAGAAGTCCTTATTTCAGTACCATTGAGATCTACAAAAATCTCATCTCCATGTTTACCAATGCCATGTTTGCATCTTTAGTTTGCATCGGGCCTTACAGCTCAGGCGCAAGCCTGCTGCTGACGTGTGTTCTTGAGTCCCGGCGGCGTCCCGTATCCCAGGCCTCCTCTCATGGTAAGAGTTGAAGCTCCCTCTTACCCGGTCCCGGAGTTTGTCAATGAGGGAGAATCGACGCTCAATAGATACCGCTCCAAGACAACCTTCAGGTCGGAAGGTGCCGTTGAGAAAGAGTTCAAATGGGCGTGTCCCCTGGACGACTGACAAAAAACCACTTCTCAGAAGTGAGGGTCAGCCGCTGCCTTTATTGCGGAAACCACAACTTATATAGGGTAGAAATGGGGAGGAGAGAAGGAGGAGTAAGTAACAGGATTGGTCTCATGCTAATTATTAACCCTAGGTGGTTGGCGGAGCCCTGTAGGTGGGCGGTCAGCTGGCCGGGGCAGATCGCTCCGGCCCTCACCTCCAGGGACTCCGGCCCCCACCGTCAGGCTTCTGGAGTCTTCTTCTGGTGTGCGATGACTTGCTCAGTCAGGCCTGCCAGAAGTGCTCCGACTCTGGGGTCGCACAGGGGGCACAGATACTCCCCTGTACAGTCCCAGATAGAGCATGTGCAAGTAGAAGGGGCATACGCCAGCTCCAGGGTTACCAAAAGGACATAGATGTCCTTTCTGCGCAAGCGCAGGTGTTCTTACGCCTGGCTCTATACACTCCTACATGCATCCTATTTTTACCAATGCCAAGCTATTGATAGTTAGCATGACATGGTTTTCCAGATCTCTTTCTGAAGCTGGTATTGAGACATGGTACAGAAAACCTACCAGTATCGTGAGGAAGTTTTAAGTTTTTGGTTAGTAACTGGGACATTCATCATGGAACTTGTTCTTGGCTGCAAGGACAACTTCTGCTTTCTTGTTCAAAAACTCTTTAGTGTGAACTCCCTAACACTGAAGGGACAAGGTCCAAAACTCAGAAAAAGCCAGCAGCCTTAATGCTAGGCAAAGAGTGTTTCTTCTGCCTTCTTGTCTGCTGACCTATACTTTCTGAGTGCAGTATGACCATTTTGTGAAAATATCCATCTTCAGCAAGAAGAGTAAAGAAAAACTAACACTTTGGATGTTCAAATCAGTCTGCTGCTTCTATTTGGGACAAACTTAATAAAAATCTTGTGTAAATTTTATTAAGATATGAACTAATTACAATCTGTTTTACTTCATTATTTACATGATTTATATGAAAGATGACAGGTAGATTTTTTTTAATCAATGATCATTCCTAGTCAAGTGTTTCACTTTTCTTTTTCAAACTTTTAATTTTTATTTGAACTCCTTCAGTGTTTTTCACCATCAGATAGTAAAGTCCAAGATTGGACATTTTGGTGACAAAAAAGATAAGGCTTAAATGGCTATTTTTATATTTAAGGTCTCCAGGGTTACCAATCTGAACTTTTCCAATTAACCTCCACCCATGTATTCCCTCGGAGTTAAAGAAACTTGGCACCTGTCTACTTTTTTCCAGTTTCAATTTTCAAGTGCTCTACCCAGTAATGCAAGGTGAGACGTTACTCACACATAGACTTACATAAATCGTAATGCAAAAGAAAAATTAATACTAGACCTGCCACTAGGTATGAAGACTAAAATACTTTCAGGTATCCAGGTTCATCTGAAATCAACACTTCCTTTTGCACTCACCACTGCTTTTCTTGGACTGCAGATACAGAATCAATTAAATCAGTGATGACTTAGTGTGGAATATCCATGTCTCATTACCCAGACTCCCTGAATCATGTAGTCTGAGTTGTTTCTAAATAAAAAGTCAAGGGGATTCTTTCATTGACTTGGTTTATGGCAATGAAATACTGTTATGTAAGGAAAAATCCTGACCTTTTGCTATGTAGTTTTTGAGAACTGCTCTGCTAATGAACATTTATATTAATTGGATATCTGAAAAAAACAGATGTTTCAGTACAATTTCACTACAATTCCCTGATGTTCAGTCACCCTGTTAATAGTCTTTACAGCCACACATCAAGAAAAAATAGACTCAATGCAGCGTAAAAAGATTAAATAGAAGATTTCACTAACATTAGCGTCTGTTCTCTGCCAGTGCCAGATGATTCACCCAATCATGTTAGGAAGCTTTACTTTGTTGATTCTCTACAACACAAGTTGAATCTGACCCTCTTAAAACACTAGACACTAAGCACTAGTTAGAGCTAATACGTAAGTGTGAATATGAGAGGTGAGGATTTCTCAATTCTACCAACCTGAAGCAACCATTCTTTGAAGACTGTGGTAGGCAGGGTAATAACTCCCAGAACCATCTCCATGAATATAATACCAGTTAGTAATATCTTCAGTCATTAGATGTCAAAGTTAAGCGGTTGTGGAGGTAATGTGAATCAGCTGACATTAGTGGTTATTTTACATAGTTTGCATTTGTCCTGTTCAAAAGCAGGAATTATGGACCTTGACGCATATTCTTTTTAGACTAATTTCATAAAATGTATAGTATGCTTATCCTAACACAGTGTTGCTCCTTTGGCTATTAATGCCATAGATATTCTCATCCAGTGGAACTGGCCTTTCACTTCAGATTTTGAAATGTTCTTTACAATCGTAAGTGGTGGGATGTTTGTTATCAACCCAGTTAAAATAATTAATATATATTTTTGATTGATGGATGGATTAACAGATAGGTTGAATCAAAATAATATAGTATATAGCTAAAGCAAGATTTTATTCTACTAAAATTTTTACTGAAAATAAATACTGAAATATTTCCCCTGGCCAATGCATACAAGACCCTGCAGGAAGAAGGGCATTCAGCAGATAGGGTAGGCGAGAATCCCTCTCCTCCAAAAATAGGAACACAATCAGAAAGACGAACCTCGTGTATTGTCACTACAGGTATGAGGGAGAAAAGACGGGTTATAGTTGTGTGTGATTCTTTAATTCAGGGCACAGAGGGTCCAATACACAGGCACGACCCTTTCCCAAGAGAAGCCTGATGCCTTCTTGGGGCCCAGGGTAAGGATGTCACACGGATACTTCCCGGCCTGGTTAGACCCGCTGACTATTATCGATTGATGGTCCTACATGTGGGAGGAGAAGAAGCAGCAATGCACAGCCTGAGGGTGATCAAAAGGGACTTTAGGGAATCGGGGCAGACAATTTGGAACTCAGGTGCGCAGGTTATATTCTCTTCCATTCTTTCCAGTGAAGGTAGCAATATAGAAAGTAATAGGAGTACATGCTCCATTAACATGCGACTCTGTGGCTGGTGTTATCACCACAACTTTGGTTTCTTCGGTAACAAGAAGCCTTACACAGCAGCAGGCATGATGGAATCTAATGGAATCCATCTTTCTCGATCCATCCTTCTCAAGGAGGGAAGAGAGTCTTGGGACATGAGCTAGCAGGGTTCATGAAGAGGGCTGTAAACTAGATTTGAGGCGGGAGGGAGATATCATCAGGGAAGCAGGTTATGGGGTAGACAATGANATCATCAGGGAAGTAGGTTATGGGGTAGACAATGGCCTGCCATGCCACTTGCAGCTGCCTAACTCCATAGCCTGTGTAGGACGCCCTAAGCCTGAAGAGGTGAGAGAACTTCTGAAGGCCCACATAGTCAAGTTCAAGCTGCCCCAGCTAGATGGAGAGGCACCTTGGGTGCCCAACTCAAATGCCTCTATATAAACACATGCAGCATGGAGAATAAACAAGCTGAACTGGAGAGACATATGCAATTGCAGGGCCATGATCTCATTGCAATTACAGAGACATGATGGGACAGCTCTCATGACTGGAGCATGGCCGTGGATGGCTTCAAGCTTTTCAGGAAGGACAGGCCAGGAAGGCGAGGTGGCGGAGTTGCTCTTTACATGAGAGAGCAACTGGAATGTATGGAGCTAGGAGTAGACAGTTCAGAAGGTTCCTGCAGAACATTTCTGCAGATAATTTCTTGATGCAGGTGGCTGATGAGCCAACAAGGGTAAGGGCTCTGCTAGACCTGATACTAACAAACAGAGATGGTGTACTGGGAAATGTGAAGGTTTGGGGCAGTCGTTGCTGCAGTGACGACGAGATGATGGAATTCATGATCCTGCGAGGAGGAAGCTGGACAAGAGTAAGATTGCAATCCTGCACTTTAAGAGATCTGACTTTGACCTCTTCAGAGAGCTGCTTGGAGGAATCCCCTGAAAAAAGGTCCTGGAAGGAAAGGGGGCCCAGGGGAGTTGGCTACTATTCAAGCACCACTTTCTGCAAGCTCAGAATCAGTGCATTCCTATAAGAAAGTAGTCGAGCAAGCTGGCAGGAGAGCTGCGTGGATGGGCAAGGAGCTGTTGGGTAAAATCAATGAGAAGAGCATGTATANTCTGACTTTGACCTCTTCAGAGAGCTCCTTGGAGGAATCCCCTGAAAAAAGGTCCTAGAAGGAAAGAGGAGTTGGCTACTATTCAAGCACCACTTTCTGCAAGCTCAGAATCAGTGCATTCCTATAAGAAAGTAGTCGAGCAAGCTGGCAGGAGACCTGCGTGGATGGGCAAGGAGCTGTTGGGTAAAATCAATGAGAAGAAGAGCATGTATATAATGTGGAAGAAGGGCCAGGTCACATGGGCAGAATATAGAAACATGGTCAGAGAATTTAGGGATGCAATGAGGAAGGCCAAGGCCCATTTGGAATTAGAGTTAGCGAGAGATGTCAGGGGCAACAGGAAGGGCATCTACATCCTACTCCAGTCTTCATAAAAGGTAAGAGGGAGGAGCTTGGAAACTACAGGCCAGTCAGCCTCACCTCTCTCTGTCCCTGGAAAGGTGATGAAGCAGCTCATGCTAGAGACCATTTCTAGACCATTTCAAAGAAGATGATTGGGAGTAGTCAGCATGGATTGACTAAGAGGAAGTCAGGTCTGATGAACCTGACCCTACTACAATAGATAATAGGATCATGTCTGGTGTAGACAGTAGTAGTGGATAGGTAGTAGTTCATCATGTCTGATGAACCTGAAGCCTACTACAATATGCTGACAGGCTGGATGGATGATTTGAGAGCTGTGGATGTTGTCTACCTTG
>VWPW01028129.1:380361-425096 GCA_013389825.1 Crypturellus undulatus | reverse complement strand
CCGCGCTGCCCGCTGCGCCGCGCGCCGGGGCGCCCCCAGAAATAGGGGACAAAGGAAAAAAAATCACCCCCCAAATCACCCAAACCCCTCTGCCCAAATCATATCATTTCCAAATCTTTTTTCCCGCTCCCATAATAATAATAACAATAATAATAATTTAAAAACTACTTTATGCGTCTCTAAACCCATCAGCATCGTCCCCCCGACCCGCGCAACGCTTCTCTCCCAGCCCCCGGCGCTCCTGCACCTGCTTAGCGCGGCGCATCCCCCTCCCCGCTGGGCACGGAGGGTCCCGTGCCCTCCCCCTGCCTCCGCTCCCGGCCGCGCTGCTGCTCCTCGTCCCCTTGCTTTAAGCGGCCGCGCGCGCGCAGCGGCGCCCAATCTGCGCGCCCAAACTTCGGGTGGCAGTTCCTGGGACAACAATAAAACTTCTTGTTTATATATATTTTTTTTCCTCCCCAAAATAATAATAATAATAAAGTGGTTTGAGGGGGGAGTTAGGGAAAAAAAAATAGTGAAATCGGTGCGGGGCGCGCGGCGGGGGCAGCGCGGAGGCGCCGGTCCCCTCCTCAGCCGCGTCCAGGCCCCGCCTCCCCCGTGCTTATGACACTGGAACCTCCTTAAGTTGCGTCTCGCCACAGCTGTCTGTAAGCACTGAGCCGGCTGGCGCCATCCTGCTCCTTTCAGAAAGAATGCCTTCCCTGTAAAAAAAAAAAAAAAAAAAAAAAAAAAAAAAGGGAATAGGGAGAGAGAGAGAGCGAGCACAATCTGATCTGATCAAGCACTTTCAGCTTCTTCCCTCCTGGGTCACATACTGCTTCTCCACCAAGGTTTGTGCTGAATTTCTTTAGCAACTTGGCTTTTCTTTTATCCCCCTTCTCTCCCCCCGCGCCTTTTCCTTGCAAAAGCTCCTTCCCTTCACTTCCACCGTCTTCATTATAGCTTTATTCCCCCTCCTCTCTCTCTCTTTTTTTTTTTTTTTTTTTTAGATTTATTTTATTTTACTTCTCCCCTCTCTTCCCCCCCTCTTTNTTTTTTTTTTTTTTTTTTTTTCCCGCTTGCATAATAACGAGTGAGCAACCCAAGCGGCTCTAAGGCTCCGAAGCAGCGAGTGGCACAAGTTTCTCCCCGGCTTAAGTCACCGCGGCTTTCTGAGGTGCAAATTGAGCAAAATAAACAAATAAACAAACCCAACAGAAAAGAAAAGGAAAAAAAAAAAAAGAGAGAGAGAGAGAGAAAGAGAGAGAGAGGGAGATTAAGAGCGTTGCAGGAGCCGCTCCGCTTCCCTCCCTCGCCGCGAGCCGGGAGGGGAGAGAGCGAAAGAGAAAGAGGCGCTGGGAGAGGTGGGTCCAGGCAGAGCGCGGACTGCCCAGGGATTGCAGCCGAGGGATGGGATGGGTTTTGCTCCTGTCTAAAAAAAAAAAAAAAAAAAAAAAAAAAAAAAAAAAAAGTCAAGTGCTAAAGTTCAGCGCTCCTCAACCACGTTTTCTCTCCGTCTCCCTCTCTCTCTCGGCTCCTTCCCTTTCCTCTTTCTCGTTACAGGTGATCAAAGAAGAGAAACAGCTGCAAAAGAGAGCGGAAGATACCGAGGGGATCTCTCTTCGTAGATTTTTTTCCCTCTGAGTTTGTTTGTTTTCCCTTCTATATTTTTTTCCTTTTTAAAATTATTTCGTGTTTTTTTTTCCCCTTTTCTCTTTATTTTATCTTTTTTTTGGAATCGATCGTTTCTCACCCCCCCCCTCCAACTGCAACCAAACCAAAACAGAAACAACCCCTGAGCTCGCCGAGCTTTATTTTATTTTTTATTTTTATTTTTGCCGTTCGTTGCTGTTATCACTTTCTCCCCCTCCCCTCCACCCCTTGCATCACCTCTGCACCGTCTCCCCTCGCCACCACCGGCACCCTCCCCGTCCGCTTGCCGGCCCCCTCGGCGAAGAGGAGGAGGAGGAGGAGGACGACGAAGGGCAGCGAGCTCGGCAGATGGAGGTCTCGGCGGAGCAGCCGCGGTGGGTGAGCCACCACCACCCGGCGGTGCTCAACGGGCAGCACCCGGACTCGCACCACCCGCCGCTCGGCCACAGCTACATGGACCCCGCGCAGTACCCGCTGGCCGAGGAAGTGGATGTACTTTTTAACATCGACGGACAAGGCAACCCCGTGCCCCCCTACTACGGCAACTCCGTGCGAGCCACCGTGCAGCGCTACCCGGCCGCCCACCACGGTGAGTGACGACCCCGCGGCCGCGCAGCCGCCGCCGGCGCGGAGCCTCCGCGGGACACCCGGCTCGCGGCTCCCCTCACGGCGGGGAGGCTACGTCACGGGCGAATTTTGGGGATGACTTCTTGGAAATAAGTCAAAATCGAGGCAGGCTCGCGCTTTTTCTTCCTTCCTTCCTCCCTCCCTTCCCTTCTTTTTCTTTTCCCTCTTTCTTCCTTCCTTTCTTCCTTCCTCTTTCTTTACTTCTTTTATTTCCTTCCTTTGCTCACTCTTTCTGTCTCCTTCTCTTTCATTTCTCTTCCCCTCTCTCTTTTCCTTTTATCTTTCTTTCTTTTCCTCTCTTTGTCTCTTTTACTTCTTTTTTCTTTTCTCTCTTTCTTTCTTTTTCTTATTAGGTTAAAAGTTAGGGTTCTCGTCGTGTGTTTCGTTTCCTGCCCGACTAGGTGATCTCGGGAACAAGGTAGAGAGCAGGGAAGTGAGGATGACCCTGTCCTCACGCCTGGGGTGTTTAATTTGCACTTAGCGTGTGAGGCTAAATGGGAAAGTTTTACACCTTGGCTCAGGCCCGCACTATGCTTGAATTAAAAAAAAAAAAAAAAAAAAAAGCCAAAAGAGGAGAAAAATCTGATTAGGTATCAGGTCAGTTATGTTTTCCTATAGGTGCTTCAGGAATGTGATGATCCAGAATGTCAATTTTGTTCCCGAGTTACAGCTGATAACGCTGGCTCCTAGGGAGGAGGCGGAATAGCTGGGGCTGCCCAGGCCCAAGCCCGCGCAGGCGAGAGGGCTTTGGAGACGGCTTTTGGGGAGAATCAGGGCGATTCCATGAGTATCTCTGGAGCTTGCCTATACCGTTAAAAATAAATAAAGGGGGGATATTAAAAAATAGAGAGGAGGAAAGAGGAAGAAGAGCAGATGGAAGAAAAGAAGATCCTGATTCCCTAAGTTGCGGAGTGACTGACCTCTGTAGGGCTGATGCTCAAAAGCCCAAGGTCTGGAATGGAATTGTCACTCCCCAAAATCAGGGAGGCCGCCTGGGAAGAGCGTGTGGCTGCGGCAGCCGAGGCTTCGGAGGCTGCTTCGGACCTCAGCTACTTGTTGAGCGAGGGTCCCAGCACCAGCAGCTGCCTGACCCTCCAAAACTGCAATTTCAAAGGATCAGCAGCTTTTGCCCTCCTTTCTTCTTTTCTTTCTCTCTTTTTAATTTTCAATATATCAGCAGAAAGTGGAAATGCGGTCTCTCTGATCTAGCCTGAATATTATTTACTATGCTACTTCCTGGATAAGATAATGAATCTTGACCCTTTCTATTCGTATAACCCACCTTCCCTTCCTCTAGAGCAGTTACTTTCAGTATTGTTCACGAGTGTCTCGTACGGGGAAAACTTAGCAGAGGTGCTCGGGATTTTCTGTGCGCACCCAAGCTCAAACACAAACACGCGTGTATTTAGGGCACCAGCTCTTCAGATACCTGCACCCCTGTGGATCTGGGCTTGTCCCTCTCTTGCCATAGCCCGGTAGTCTCTAAATACACATCTCACAAAGCCTACAAAGGTTAGGGATCTCGGGATGTCAATACGCTCCCAGGGCTTTAGTTTAAGAGGCGCGAATTTGCTCTCCAGCTGAATAATCCTGTTTTACAGTGTAGCATTTGTTAAAGTTGTTGCTGATCTGGGTATTTTTTCTGTTGCTTATTTTTTATTTATTCTGCTTTTGGTAAGGGCAGCGGTTACTTTAAAATAAGAGGTATGATTCTTTCAGAGCACTTATAACTAAAGGCGAAAAAAAAACCATAAAAAAGATTTTACTGCGTAAATCTAATGCCTGCTTGCAAAGTCTTTCAGGATGAGCAGGGATGGATAGTTTATTTTGAGGCAGTAGGTGCTCTGTGAATGTGCCACATTGCCAAGAGAAAAATGCCTAAAAGTGCAGCCTCATGGCAAAGAAAAAAAAAAGACGAACTTCGACGGGTTGCAAAGTAAAGCAGGTCTTTGGGGGAGGTTATTGCCCCGTTTGCAGGCATCTCTTGGTCCTCTTCTTTTGGCCAGGAGATCCCCGCGGTTCGTAGCCCACGGCTGCATTCGAGAAGGAACGGGGAAATTGTTTTCGAGCTAAGGAAAATAATTTCCGCATTGAGCTAATTTCCTGCAGGATCTTTGCTTAAAAATCCGCGTGAAATGGAAATAAAAATAATAAAAAACCCGAATGGGCGCTGGCCGCATGTGCCCTCGGCGCCGCCGGGTTTGCAGCCCTCGGGGTCCCTCCGCGCCAGCCGGGGCACCAGCCCTGCCCGGTCTCAGCCGGGTCGGAGCGGCCTCTCCGGGACAGTCAAACTTTTAACTTTTTCTATTTCCAAAAGCAAAGCGGGGTGATGAGGTGCGATTCTGGTTACTCCTCCAGGTGTGTGCTGTTGGGAAACGGGTATGGAGGGGAAACGGGAAAGGGGTTCAACTTCCCCCTTTAGCCCCAAGCCAGGTTTGCACGGGTTGCAAAGCGTGGTCCAAGGAGTGTAACTTTTTTTCTTTATTTATTTTTTTTTTCCTTTTCTTTCTTTCCCTTTTTGCTTCTGCTTTCTGGGCGCAGGGAGCCAGGTGTGCCGCCCGCCGCTGCTGCACGGGTCCCTGCCCTGGCTGGACGGGAGCAAAGCGCTGGGCAGCCACCACGGCGCTTCCCCCTGGAACCTCAGTCCCTTCTCCAAGACCTCCATCCACCACAGCTCGCCGGGACCCCTCTCCGTCTACCCGCCCGCTTCCTCCTCCACTTTATCCGCCGGCCACTCCAGCCCGCACCTCTTCACCTTCCCGCCGACTCCCCCCAAAGATGTGTCCCCGGATCCCTCCATCTCCACGCCCGGCTCCACCGGCTCCACCCGGCAGGACGAGAAGGAGTGCATCAAGTACCAGGTGTCCCTGGCCGACACCATGAAGCTGGAGTCGTCTCACTCCCGGAGCAGCATGGCCTCTTTAGGAGGAGCCACCTCCTCGGCGCATCACCCCATCACCACCTACCCACCTTATGTCCCAGAATATGGCTCTGGACTTTTTCCCCCCAGTAGCCTCCTAGGAGGATCGCCCACGGGCTTCGGCTGCAAGTCGCGACCGAAAGCGCGCTCGAGCACAGGTAGGGTTTTTGGCTTCTTCGTGCCCGTGGCTAAGGGAGAGAAGAGGTAGAAGCAAAAGCGGGGGATGAAGGGGCAGGACGCCTCTATTTGCTCCTTTTCATCACATGTGCGATGAAGGCAGAGGGATCGGAGGCCGTTGCTGGAGAGGGGGGCGGCTTTGAATTCCTCGCCTGGAATGGGGACTGGAGCCAAACCCCGGGCAGGGTGGCGGTAGCACCTTCCTTAGCCCCGTGCGAGCCCTGCTTGGGAGCCCCGATCTCCCTGGCGGGCTCGTAGCCCCGAGGGCGCCCCGACGGCCCCTCCGCCAACCCCAGCTCCACCGCGGCGTGTAATGAGGAAACGAAAGCCCGGGAACCGCAGCATTAGTATATCCCCGGCTATTTTAATAACGGGGATAAATCCCAGGCAGCTTCATCCCCCCCCTCTCCGCCTCTCTCCCTCCGCCTCGCGCTTCCCAGCGCCGCTCGGCCCCGGGCCTCATCCCGGGTGGCGCCGCGGACACCCGGGGGCTGCTCTTTCCCCTCAGGGCACCGGGCTCGGGTGTCCCCAGTGCAAAGTCCCCTCCGTGATGTCCCCGCGTGGTCCCGAGAGCGAAGGTCGCCGCGGTCCCGCTCCATATGTGCCCCGAGTGTGCAAACGCGTGTGTATATGTGTGTGTGCGTGTGAATTTTTGGAAAGAGAGCCCCCTCCCTATCCCCATCCGTGCAAACATGCGGGAATAGAGCCTTATCGGCACGGGGGAGTCCCTGCAAGCTGCAGTGCATGCGCATATATATGTGCGCCTATAGATGTGTGTGTGCAACTGCGTGTGCAAATGTACGTGTATGCGCAGAGCAAAGGGCGATTAGTCAAAACACTCTCTCCCTCTTTTTTTCTTTTCTTTTTTTTTTCTTTTTATTTTTTTTTCCGTGGAGGCTGCTGCAGGGTTGCCTGGCATGAATGAGATCAGTTTTCAGGGTTTTTCCAGGGTGACATTTACTCTGTCTGTCTGAGCAGGGACTGTCTCTATTTAGCTGATATGTTCGAGCTAATCCAATTATTTTCAGACTGCTGCACGCGACAGTTGCATTGTTTATCCAGCGCCAGGAACTTTAATAGAGTCCGGATGCGGTTAGAGTGACAAAAAAACCCAGACCTGTATGTTTTGTACATGAAAGCAGGGGCGAAAGAGAGAGAGAGAGAGATGGAGGGGAACAAAAGAGGGAGAGACGCTCGGGCAGCCCCCGAGCGCCCCGTTTAAGCGGAGGGGATGCGCGGAGGGGGGACACGGCAGGGGAGGACACGAAGCGGCCGCGCTATAACCGGGGGCAGCTCCGCCTTTGGCCGCGCTCCGAGTGCGGAGCCCAGGGGCTGTCCCGGCCGCGCAGCCCCCTCGCTGCCCCCCGACTGCGCCCGATTTTCAAACCGTCTTTTGCCCCCCGTCCTCGCGCGCGCCTCTTCCCCTCTCGCTTGTTTTTCCCTTTGCCGCTTTCTGTTACTTTACCTTCTAGAAAGACATCTGCGGTTTGTGATAAACCAACCCCAGGAGCAACACCTATTTTTTTTTTTTTTTTACTTTTTCTCGAGTCGATTTTAGCAAGCTGGGAAGCTCGCAGACAAAGTGCTGGGAGGGGGGAGGCATGGAGTTAGACGGAGTTAGCCGGAAGGATGGGAGAAAAGGAGGCAGAGGGGTGTTTTCCTAGGACCAAAGAGGGAGAAACAATTTTTTTTTTTTTTGTGGAGAAGAGAGGGGCTTAATGCAAAGGCCCTGGAAAAAGGGTTGCCGTTTGTGGTTAGAGCGCGGATGCCTCTAGTTCGAGCGTGCCGCCAGACCGGAGCACAGGCAAGGGGAGCTGAGAGGCAGCATCGTGCTGTCCGGCTTGCCCAGGCTTTCCGCTGCTCTCGGATAGACTGGGAGCAGCTTTTAGAGCAAGGAATAATAATAATAATAATAAAATAATAATGATAATAAGCACCTCTGCAGCCCTCTGGGAGAAGGGGCAGCTTTTCCCCCAAGCACCTCAACCTATCGCGATAATCACAACATGATGGGGCAAAGTGCGTCCTGTTGCGTGATTTCCTTCTCTGGGATCTGGTGGTGTTTGTTGGGGTTGTTTGGGTCCTGGGTCCCAGTCCAGGCAGGACAGGAGGCTTCTGTATAGGAGGAGAGGAAGGTGCTGAGTTAGGGCTCTCTGGGTCCCCTTGGGGACACCCAAGTGGCTGGGGGTGGATGGCCCCACTGCTCTCATGGTGGCCCTGGCTTGGCGTCTGCAGCCCCCAGGGCTCACTGGGGAAGTTCTCATCAATAGCAGATATTGGAGGAGTAGTGACTGTGGTGGGGAGTCACTGCTCTCTGATTATCTTCGAGGGCCTTCATGCGGTTTGCGCTGAGTCCAAAGAAAAGTTCCCGCTGGCTCATCCAGCTCCCTGGATAGGGACACAGGGCAGTGTTCAGAGAGTGTCTCTAGGGCCTACAAAGAGGACCAGGGACTTTATTTTTAGTATCCATTTGTCCCTGAGATGTTGGAGGCTCCTTTTCAGGCTGTCTGGATCTGAGCTGGGGGTAGAAATGACCACCCTGAGCTGCCTTGAGGTTCACCTGGCCCATGTAGCGAGTCAGGCATTGCGGGAACCTGGGTTCTAGAGGGGATAAGGAAGCTCCAGACATTGCAAAAGTGCCCTCAGGAGCGCTGCCAGCCCCTCACCTTCATGCTCTTCCTGACTAGGGAAGGATAAGAGCAGATGCAAAGCCCCAGCTTCCCTAGGGAATCACTCAAGGTGGCAGGGGCTTTGCATGAGGGTTGTCATTATGGGAGACACCGAGGGTAGTGCTGAGGAGGGAAACAGGATCAGGCCCTGCCTGGGCTCATTCTCCTCTAACTTGGCCTGGCAGGTGGTTCAGTGATGGCCTTGGCCATGAACGTCCTGGGAGATGGAGCAGAGAAATGGTCCTGGTCCAGACCAGGTCTGACACGGGTGGTTCATGGCCTGGATGATTTGGGAATAGGGCAGTTGGACAAACCTTTGCAGCCCTTCGTAACCTCCGCTTTCCCTAAGTGAACTATGTGCTCTCTTGTCTCCAGAAGGCAGGGAGTGTGTAAACTGCGGGGCTACCTCAACCCCTCTGTGGAGAAGAGACGGCACCGGGCACTACTTGTGTAACGCCTGTGGACTCTATCACAAAATGAACGGGCAGAACCGGCCCCTGATCAAACCCAAGAGAAGACTGGTGAGTCTCTTCCTTTTTTTTTTTTTTTTTTCTTTTTTTCTCTTCCTTCTTCCTCAACTTTTGCTCCTTGCCCTCAACCCAGGATATGGAGGTGAGGCTCATCCCACCCAGAAATCTCATCCTACCATGACAGAGAGAGAGGGGGGTGCTGCCCACAGAGATGCTCGCAAGTTCTGTGGGCCTCCATAGTGTTAAAAAACTGCAAAACGGTCAAAAAAAAGAAAAAAGTCCGGCCCTTATTAGGGCTTCTTGCGAAACAGCTGAGATTCTCGCAGGTCACCACAGGGCAGAGGTCTCTGCACGGGGCTGTTGGGAGGTGGAGAGTTGACTTGAGGCACGTAGTAGCCCTTGGGGAGAAGGGCAAAGTTATTCCCTCGTGATAACCAAAGAGATTTTGGGGAGTGGGATTTCTCAGGGGCTTCCTAGATATTTGTCCTCTGCTTCCAAAGCAGCCACACTCCTTGAACAACAGCTTGGGAAAGGTGATTTGGGAAGCAGGATGGCTTCCACAGCATCATTTTTTTTTGCGTGGGGGGCACATCTACAAGTCTTTGGTCCTGCAAAGATCTCAGTTTGAGGATCTTTTTGGCATTTGAACCTGGTGGGGTCATTCAGGCCACCTATTCCATGAACGTGTCCAGGAGGTCATGGATGGGCAACGCAAGCCTCACAAGCGTGTCAAGGGGACCACCCAAGGTGGAGCCCGTGATGTGCACATATAATTCTCTGAAATAACAGCTCTGGACCAGGCAACTGTAATATATACAGGCAATAACGTTATAGCATCCCCAGCGATCTCTTTATGAATTTCCCTGGAAGCCACAAAAAGGTCTGGAAGCTGTGGGCACGGCTAATAAATGTGTTGAAGTCTATTTGGCAAATAATCAGGGAAACCACAAGGGGAAAAATATATCAAGCAGGGGAAAAAATATGTTCCCTGCCTGGGAAGTTATTGAATGCAGAGCATCAAGGCACGTTTAGTTTCATTATGCTTAAAAAACGCCGACGGACTCCCGGGCACTGCTTAAAATGCCAGGGAAGAAGCAGGACCTTGTCCACAGGGTTTCTGAGCTAGCAGGACCTCCCGGAGATGGATCCTGTGGGGACGCTTTGGTGGCTTTGGGTGTCAAGCTCAAGGTGGCTTTGGTCGAGCAACTCCCCTGCCTGTATTTAGTTTCTCTTTGCAAAAGACTGGCAAAATCGGGCTGGTCTCTTGGCCCCGGGAGGTATTTTGCAGTGCTGTGGCTTTTATTTTGGGACCATGTGGGAGAGGTGCAAGTTCTCTCCTTTGTCCCCGTCACCCCCAAATCTCATGCAAAGCCTAGGGCAAGGCAGGACGTCCCCAGGCCTTGCCCTGCTCTTTTCCCTTACAAGAAAACGTTGGTCTCGCTTCACTCGGGCTTGTCCTTAGCAGCCTTATTAGAAACAAGGAAAAGCTTTCTAGGGAGGGAAGTGCGGCTTGGGATTTTGATTTTTTGGGCAGTTCTCTTGTTTTTTTCTCCACCTCCTCCCCCCGGCCCTACTGTCTTAAACACACACGGTTTTCTTTTCTTTTTTTTTTTCTTCTCTTGTTCTCTCTTTATGTGTAAAGTTAACTTCCTAGGAAAAAGCTGCCGGATATCTGAGCCCTGGAGATAACTCATAAACAACAGCTCCGTTTCCCCAACCCAAACACACAAGAGCTTGAGCATATCCAAACAAGCGACCGGGAGGGAGGCAGAATAGGAAAGCGTCTGGGAACGGGCTGGTGGGGGGGAGCTTTCAAAATGTGCCTGATGGAACCACAAAAGAATGTCCTGAGTCGCCCTGAGCCCGGCACATGCAAAAAGGAATAAATAAATAAATACGTTTCAAAAGGTCACACTTAAAAAAAAAAAAAGGGGCAAAAAAGTAAAGGCATTTCTCATCTCGTTGCAAAACCATCCCTATTTCAGGCCTTTTGGTTAAAAGTCTCAAGTTACTAAAAGTTCCCATCTTTTGCATACAACTAAACAGCAACTTTTGACTTTCTTTTTTCTTTCAGTAGTGTCTGGAAAAAAAAAAGTAAAGAAAATGGTTTCGATCTCTAGCAGCATCTATGTATTTCTTTTACTAACCTTCTCCTTGTCAGAAAAAACAAATTCCCAAGACAGAGGCGACAGAGCTGGGACTGTATTTGCACTTTATATGTATACATATACATATATATATATATACATATAAATATATATATACATATAAATATATATTTTTTAAATTTATATTTATTGATATATTTAAATGCAGATGTGTTTTGGTCCATGGTGCCATGAGGAGCCTGTGTTTGCGCCTTGCTTCCTGCATGACCTTGGGCAGTGTTGCTGACTCTTGTCCCATGCACGAGGGAGCTAGTGACAGGCCTGCAATGGGCTGGAGAGGGAGGGAGAATAAATCCCAATATCCCAAGAATCTGACCCAAGCCTCATTAAATTCATTGGCTGCCTTGGACAATGCTCTCCCATACGGGGATGCTGTGAGCATCCCACGCGGATGCAGGACACTGCCCAGGGCAGGGTGACCAAGAAGGGTCTTTGTTCCTGTAGTTATTTTGTCACTGATGTTGCAGAGACCTGGATAAAAGCCTTTTTTTTTTTTCCTTTTTTTTTTTCCTTTTTTTTATTTTTTTCCTCCCTTTTCTCTCCTGTGCCTATCCAAAGCTCTCCATTTCGATGTCCAGCCAAGCTATTTTTAGGAGGATTATGGCCAGCTTCTCAAAAGGCCCCTATGCAGATTTATGCGCTCTCAGGCTAATTTTAGGAAGCTGTCACTTGGAGTTTTTTGGATAACCTTTGTAAATCTGGACTGGGCAAACATCCCTCCCTTAGGTATCTTTATTAGCACTCGGTTCCTCCTTCTCCATTTTTCTCAGTTTCACTGTTTTTTTTGATCAATGCCAGCGTTTTGGGCATGTGCTGAAGGTTGCGTCCTCTCTCATGTGCAAGTAGGTCATGGGGTCTGGTCCTCGAGATGCATTCAGCACCTTTTACGTGATGTCCTTACTTGTGTGGTCAGGATTGGGCTGGTGACTAGTGAAAGGGAATGGGATTTATTTATTTATTTATCTATTTACAATACCTTTATTATTCAGTGTTTCCTGCCCGCTACCAGTGTCGGTAGCAGGACCTGGTGTATCATGAGAGGTAGTGCATGTGACCAGAAGAGCCCAGGGTTTGAAATCCTCTGCTAGCAGCTCTGAGGTTTCACAGGCAAAGGACGGCAGATGGAAAAGCAGCCGGTTGAGGTTTATCCTTTTAGGAAGTGTCGGCAGGCGAGAATTTCTTTAAAAAGATGGGAAAGCAGCAAGGAGGTGACCAGGCGTGCCTCTTAAATGCGCTTGCCATGTGAGAAGTTATGGTGAGCGCGCTGCGCAAACCCCAAATATCTTCAAAGGGGATGTTTCCCTTGTGTGGGCTGAGTCAAATATCACTGGTTTTCAGAAATTTCCTTCGGCTTGATCCTGGGCTCGATAAGGGCGAATCCGCCACCAAGAGGCTCGATCCGGCCCGTGCTCCTCCTCTCCCGAGCATCCCGCTGTGCTTCGCAGGATGCAGAAATGTGCGGCCTTTCCCACCGTTTGGCCAGGGGGTGGGCAGGCGGCACGTGGGCAGCAGGAGTTCCCGAGGTCTTCCTTGTGCTGGAGATCAGCTTCTTCCAGCTTGGTTCATGCCGTCTTGTCATCGGGCAAACCTCCCTTTGATTTTTTTTGAGGTTCTCCAGAGTCCGCCTGCAAGTCGGTGGGATTCATTCCACTTGTTTTGGGGTCTGGACCCCCTTCGTCACACCAGGGCTGCGTCATGGGCATGAAACAGTGTCCCATGGTCACGGCTGGAGCTTCTGTGCTTCCTCCAGGGTCCCAGCAATCAGCTGGTGGGAGCCCCTTGCAATTAGACCAGGCTTGTTGCAATGTTCCTTAACACTCATGAGCATCATATTATTTATGTTTTAGACTACTGTTTCTATCTAATTAAAAAAAAAAAAAAAGGAAAAAAAATCCCTACTCTATCTCCCTGCTCTGAAACAAAACCAACCCGTCCTCTCTCCACCTACGCTGCATTCAATTATGATTAAAATTGCAACATGACCTAACAAGAGTTGGTATTAAAGCTAGAGCTGTGCCAGTGTCCATGTTTGCATTTTGGGTTTGCTGTACAGTATCCAAAGATGCGGTGTGTTGGGGTTTTTTTTTTTGTATTTTTTTTTTAATGTTGGATGTGCTACAATGTGCGGCTGTGTGGGGTGAGGGGTAAATTTGAAACAGTAATAGCACAAAAGAGAGCATTAAAGGCTCAGTTCTGCAAGGTGCCAAGCATTGCTATGATCTGGCAAATCGCTTAAGCACATGTTTTAACTTTTAAGCACATGAGCAGTCCCATTGAAAGCAATGCATCGGGATGAAATCAGAGCTCCGGGACTATGTCATGTTGATGAAGAAGCGATAGGACGGGGATCTGAAGGTCTTTTTTTAAGAGCTGTAGGCACTCGCACGCATGCAAACACGCGTACGCGGTTGTCTGAAAGTCTGCAGGCTCTTTTTCCTCCTCCAGCAGCTGAAGGACAATTACAGTTTTTAAATGATAAACGCAAAAGTCATGCATGTAAAAGAGAAACTACTTTGCTCAAGCTGACCTTGCTAAATTATCGCAGAGAACCAAAAAGGTCCTTTGTACACCTTGGCACTTATACTTTTTTTTTCCCTTGTTCCTCCCCTTCTGTGAAATGGTAAATTCTTTTTTCGGACTCATTACCCATCCTTAAATAAACATGAAGGTTCAGGCTCTCAAAGGGTGTAATTAGGAAGCCGGGATTCGCACTCTTTGCCGCAGTGTTATTTCCGATCCGGAGCGCGGACGCTTTGAAGCCGAGCGGCGCTCGCGGGACCAGACGGTGCTCGTGGCTGGGTCTGAGGTCCAGCTGCCACCAAGGACCATGCAGGTCCTGCGGGTGCCCATGGGCACCAGCATTGTTTGTACCATTGACTTCAAGCCCTTGGTGCAGAATTAGACCCCTGCGGGATCGGAGGGAATTAGGACGGGAAAACGTGTTGGCATTTAAATAATATTTTCCCCTCTGGAATGGGTTGTGCCAATGTTGCTAATTTTGATGAGTTCTATCAGAGGTTTAGTGCTCACTTTTTTTTTTTTTTTTTTGTCTTTTTAGGATGCCCTTTGGCACCTGATTCAGTTCACATATAATTTAGGATTAAAGCACCTCGGGGATTTTTTTTTTTCGGAATTACTATTTGTTCTCACAAGCCGGTTTCTGGAGGCCGGTGTGCGTCAGCCTTGCACGGTTGCTGTTTTCCTTCTCAGTATTTTTGCTGATTGCATCTTTTATATATATATATATATATAATTATTTTTTTAACACTTTTCCTCTCTTTCTCCCCATCCCCGTGTCTCCCCTCCTCAGTCTGCAGCCAGAAGGGCAGGCACATCCTGTGCCAACTGCCAGACCACGACCACCACGCTGTGGAGGAGAAACGCCAACGGCGATCCCGTCTGCAACGCCTGCGGGCTCTACTACAAGCTGCACAATGTAAGTGTGAGGGTAACGCTCCACAACGGGGCCTCTGCTCCGGGGGATGTTGGTCTGAACGCATCCCGGCTGCAGGAATTTGGGTCCTTGATGGTGCCAAGACCCCTCCTTGGGAAGCTTGGGGGTCTGAGCAATGGGTTGGCCTTGAGGATTGGTCCTCTTGGGCAAGTGTGGCTGGACTGATGGGGGAAGTTATAAAACAGGAGCGGCCAAGGGTAATATTAGAGCTTTCCCATGCCGGAGCCAAGAAAGGAGGGGTGGATCAACACAGGCAGATATTATCCACCGCTGATTGGGCTCAGCGCTTTGGAAAAGACAACATGCCGCCTTGCAAACTGATATCCCTTCTATGCACAGCTTGGTTCCCCCAGCAAATGCAAACTCCGGAAAAAAGCAAAATGTGCCAGCAACTATTTAGATCTTTCTTGGGTTTGTGGCTGTCTTTGTTCTGTCCCTCCACTGGTCCCCAAAGATGATTTATTTAGGTCTCCTGTTTGCCCTTGTTGACGCAAGTGATTCCTAAACCAGAGAAGACTCGATTTAGTTAGCAGGGTTGTAGAGTCTGCTCAACCTGTGATGTGAATTTTAAAGCGTCTGTAATGGAAAGGAAGGAGAAATGAAATGAAATGGTTGGCAGATTTAATCTAATATCTCCATGCAAAGCCAGCTTGCAGCAACCAGAGATATGTGCCCTAGGGAAAGAGCTAAAGGGATCGGAAAAGTGTTCTACTGAATAATACTGCTAATAAAGGAGTCTTAAGGCTACTCCTGCTACTCTCATTCCATATGTGGCATTAGAATAATTACTATGTAAGAAGGAGAAGACTTTCAATTTCTTTGCTTTGATATCACTTTTCTCTCTCTCTCTCTTTTTTTTTCTTTTCTTTTTCTAGTGGTCTTTTGCTTTATGTTTGACTTAGAAATAGCAGGTTGTGTTTTGCCCTCATGTCCACCCACACAAACACATCAAAGATGGGTCAGGTTTCACGGGGCAGCCAACCCCTGTGATGTCTCAGTCTCTTCCATTTGGTATTTCAAGCTCTTTGGTTTCTTGGGATGAGTAAATGCGTTTGGATTAAGTAGGGAAAAAAAAAGACTAATTATTCACCTGTTCCATGATAGACATCTCTCCCCCCAAAAAAAGAAATTTTTTTTTTCCTGTCAGTGATCAGGTGTATCAGCACATTTTGGCTCCTATGCAGCAAACAATAGTTGCCATCAAATTCTCAGTCTGATCATTGGAAAAAAAAAAAAAAAAAGAAAGAAAGATAGACCAGGCATCAGGAATGAAAGTTCTCAAAATAGCATAAGAAAATATTCTCCTTTTGCTATTTCCATGGCAAGAAAAGAGCAAAGCCAGCCCCATGAGACCTGGGATACCTACAGTACGGATACCTGTCTCAGAGCAGCTCCCCTTGCCCAAAGCACCATCCATGGAAGGAAATATGCCTTTCCCAGGTGCCATTTATTGGACTTGGTGGAGATGTCTGTTTTTGGAGGATACGATTTGCACCTTTGAAGAGTCTATTGTTCCCCATTACTACAGACTAAGACTGTATGATAAACTCATATATAAATAACTACACTCTAGACATTTCACTGTAGGGATCTCCCCTAAGGTGTCTAGACTGGTGTCTGAATTTCCGAGCTCATCTCCAGAAATGAGCCGGTGAGAGCAACCACCGTTAATGTCTCCTTTCCTTTTTTTCTTTTCTTCTTCTTTTTTTTTTTTTTTTTTGCAATAGCATTGAGAACTTGGTTGGCCTGAATCGACCCCAGAATGACTGTTTATGGAAGCTCAGATCCAGCTGTGAAATTTGTGACATGGGGCAGGCCTTGAGCAGATTGGAACCATTTTCACATTCATTAAGAACAGTCAGCTGCTGCAAAGCTCAGCACAGCTACTTACCAAAGTCAAGTAGCATCTTGCCTTCTGAGCAGCTCCATTAATGGGACCTACTTAAACGAAACCCCCAGAGGACTGATATATGTGCATAGCACTATGACTAAGTAGGGATACCAGATTCTGGCTATGAATGGATAGATTTTATTTTATTCTATTTCTCTTTTCCTAGTAGATGATGCTTAGTTATTACTCTGGTGAGAGGCGTCACTGTGTTAGCCCTTGAAAATACCACCTTCAGCTCTAAAGATTCATGATGGCAAAAGATTGCAGCATTTTTTCTGCCACCCAAATTGCTTTAGAGCCTGTGATTGTGATGGCCACATTGTATTCAGAAGCAAAATATAAGCATGATTTTTTTTGTGACTGGTGATAGGGCAGCAGTGGTGGCTTTACCATGATACCTTTGATTTTTGACTACCTGTCTGGGAGTCAGGAACTGCCCAACTGTGCTAGAACGAGCACAATCCTTTAATTTATCAATGCAAGTTTGGTGATTGCACATGGACAGGTTTCCTTGGCTGGTGCAAGCTGGTGCTGGTGCAATGAAGTGCAGTGCCCAGTTGTGTAGGCGGAGGTCCTACTTCTTTTGGGGATCCTTACCTGCACTATTTTTGAGTCAGGAGCAGTATCAGAAATAGATGCATTGCTAAGAGTCATCAAGAACATCTCTTTAAGTAGCCCCTCTGCAAAGAAGTTGCATCAGGACCAGGTGAAGAATCTGCCTTTGTCCTGTATTAGATGGGGTTGTCAGATGCAGTAGATCGGATGCAGGAAATTCCTGTCTGCTTTTTCTTCCCCATTTTACCTTTTTGAGAGGTTTAATGAATTTTATTTTGGTGGGTTTTAATGAATTTTATTTGGACCATCACATTGTTAGTGAATTTTAATGGACTGATTGGAAGATGAAGCTTGCCGGGTTTTCAAGGAAAGATAGCAGGGCTGAGCCCTACTTATCAAGGAAAAGGGAATAATAGCAACATTATTTCTTTCTTGGGGTTTGTTTTCATGATTTCCTCAGCTGAAGCAAGCCTGTAGGATGGCAGGATGCAAGTAATAATAGTCTTGAGGTGCATTGCAGCTTTTGGTGAAGCTGCTGGCATTTTTCTCACTAACTTCAGCAAGAGCAAGCTGCATTAACAGCAGTATTAACAATGTCTAATATTTCACATTGATACGGTGCCTTTTCATCTGGTGGCATCCCAGTGTGCTTTCTAAGATACAGCCACTCCGGAAGATTAACCCAGCATTATAATGACTATGTCTAAGGGATAAATCCGCTTCAGTGACAGGACCTTATTGAGGTCAAAGACAAAATTGCATTGTCTTCGATCAGAGCAAGATCAGACCTATAGTGTCTAAGTCTGTGCTATGGACTTGATCTGCTGAATATGAGGTTCTTGTCCTTGTTATTTTAGTAGAGCTTAGGAAGGCTTAAGCCTTCATTCATTTCAGAGATGAGTGGATAGGTGGAAGGCCTGTACCTTGCTGGAGGTGCAAAGCAGACTGGCCTATACCCATAGAAACATGCGGGTTGCTATTGCTTTAGTAAAACCCCTCAGAAAGAAAAGGTCTTCATATCACAGTAACCAAAGGCAGGCTATGTGTTCTAAGAGCAGATTTTCTTTTTTTCTTTTTGCATATGATAAAACAAAGAACATAATTCCTAACCAGACTGCCCATAATTAATTGGCTTCATATGAAATTAATGAATTTCATATACATGTGTTGGGCTGGTTTAACTTTAATGTAGCATGTGTTTGTCATTTTTATTGCCATGAATTTTCATGGAAAAGGGCTTCCCTCTGGCTCTCTCATTTATATACCTCAGAAGCAGAGATGGGTTCATCACTTTGATGTTTTGGGGAGCACTTCAGTTTTGCTGCGACCAGTCTTTAAAGCCAGCAGAAAACATTTTTTTTCCATCTTGCTATGTTTGTGCTGGTCTTTGCTCTTGCTATTTGCCGGAGTTCCCATCTGTTTGGCACTTGTGGTCAGGTACAGTGCAAGGAGAATGAGACCATGTACATCGAAATGGTATAACAGCTCACATGGCATCTCTGACCCAGGTTTCAGGGCTGCCCTTGGATTTTCTGCCATCCTGAGCAAAACTGATATTCCTAACCTTCAGGTTCATGTGAAACCATGACCAGGGTCAGTGACTTCTGTGCGATTGGAGATACTGCTTTGGGGGATCACCAGCATCCTGTGGGCTCCAAAGTGGGCGAGGATGGTTTGTGCCCATGGCATAAATATTGCTGCCCTGTGACGGTCACTTGGGGCTGCCTCGTGAATGTTGAACCTGAGGGACACGTCACTGTTGGTTTGCCTGAAACAGACCAGGCAGAGCTTTCCCATCGCAGCCTCGCCCAGCGCTGTCAGCGGCACCGCAGTTAAGGGGCTTCCTTGTGTGCGCGCCCAAGTTCTCTCCGTCAGGGCAGGAAGCCCAGGAGAAGGGTGATATTGTATTTAAGGCCCGTGACATTTGAGGTTTTTCCCTAATGCTGCCCCAGGGTTCCTGCTGGTCTGTGCATGGGTGGGCATCCTCTTTCCCATCTCTGCGTTGCTCAACATCAGGAGTTAGCTTCTCACTCGCCCCTTTTTGGGCGAGGTGCAGTTTCTCATCACTGCTGCTGTGGAGAGCCCGGGGTCACAACTGCTGACCGAGATGATGAAATTTGGGCTCTCTGAACCAGAGCAGCTGAATCTGTTCCTTCCTCTCTGTCCCTCGATGTAACAGGGAGCTTTTGTATGCCGACCTCCCCGGGGAAGGAGCGCAGTGAATGCTCCTTCTGCTGCGGTGGAAGGCACCAAGCAGCGGGTTGTGAACAAGAAGCTAAACTTTGCTGTGATCTTAAAGAAGAGAGTGCTTTGTCCTTTCTGTTCATTTCATTTTTTTAAATGAAGATCTTCTCAAGATCTTCCCAAGAACATCTCTGTATTGCCCATCACCACGGTTGAGGCAGTAGTTCCCAGTGGAAAATTCATCTATTTTTCCCTTCTCTTCTGGACTTTGCAGAATATCCATCAGCACAGCTGTGTCTTCATATTTATTATGAAAACCAATGCTCAAAGTTGCTTATCTTTTTCCTTAACTATCTTCAAGACTGTCTTCTGCTAAGTCCTATGGAGGGGCTAGGACAGACCTATGCCTGACTAATTCCCCATGTAGTCTCCTAAACCCACATGTTTAAGAGAGTTTGTGAATTTTAGGTGCGTGAAGTCGCTTCCTGAGGGTGGTGTTGGAGGCTTTCATGGTACCCGTGCTATAACACTGGCTCTCCATACATCAAAATGACTTCCTTACAGAGGTTGGGTGTATGGATGCCATTTCTATTGCATACGTTTAAGTATTAGAATATAAAGCTTCAGTTTCCTATAGATCAGGCTACACCGTAGTAGAAAATGTGACCGTTGCCAGGTACCACAGATAGGCTTTTAGACCCTAAATAAACCAGAATGAATGAGGGCATGGTCAGAATGAAACCTAATAAAAACATCAGTTGCTTTTTCAGAGGGTTTGCCCAGCTCCCTAATGCTACCGTGGAGGTTTGGGGCCCCTTGCAACACTGAAGTCCCAACAGCTCTTGTCTCAAATGGTTTTAGATCAGTCAGGAAGCCTCAGGCTGAGCCGGTGTCTGTAGGGAGAATTTCAAGGTGATAATGATTGGTCTCATTCCTGAACACGCTGCAGTTACCTAATGCCCAGATAGCTGAAATTTTTTGGCCGCTGCAAATTATTCGGTCGCGCTTTGCTCCAGTGAGGCTCTGCCAGCTCTTTGCTTTTGTCTCATCCTCAAAAATTTCAGCCCAACCTGGAATTTCCTGAAATTTCCCAGGGCAGATCCATCCCCAAATGGGCGGCACGAGGAGAGGATAGGGGTTGTTCACTGCTTAGCCTTGTCCCAGCAGGACTGCTGAGACATGGGATACCTGAGTCCCATGGTGGTTTGGGGAGAAGGGATGGAAGCACAAAAAAAATAATTGATTTTTGTTTAGATTAACAGACCCCTGACTATGAAGAAGGAAGGAATCCAGACCAGAAACCGAAAGATGTCTAGCAAATCCAAAAAGTGCAAAAAGGTCCACGACAACCTCGAAGACTTTCCCAAGAGCAGCTCCTTTAACCCTGCCGCCCTCTCCAGACACATGTCCTCCATCAGCCACATTTCACCTTTCAGCCACTCCAGCCACATGCTGACTACACCGACACCAATGCACGCTCCATCCAGCCTCTCCTTCGGACCTCACCATCCTTCCAGCATGGTCACTGCCATGGGTTAGCGACAGACTCCCCTGCTGAATGCTTACAGTCTCAAAATGAGATTTACTTTATATACTTGCATTTTTGCAGGCTTGCGGTTATGGGTCTGACATCCCAAATCAAATGGGAGGGGGAAAAAAAATAGAATTAAAAGAAAAAAAAAAGTTATTTGAAGGCGTAAAAATGAGGAAAAAAACTCAGAAAAAAAAACCAACAAAAAGCACAAAAATGGAAAAAAAAAGAAAAAAAAGAAAAAAGTAAAAAAAAAAGTTTTAAAAAAGTGATGTTTGCCACTTTTTAAAGGAACTCACTATGGCGTCTATGTATTCTTACCCACTGAATCTGGATACCATTTGTGAATAAGCCATTCAGAACTTGCATTCCCTATTGGACAGGATCTCTAGTGCTGTGAAAAAATAAAATAAAATAAAATAAAAAGCGCTGAACATTGCATATAACTTATATTGTAAGAAATACTGTACATTTGAGGAAGACTTTATTGCATCTGGGAAGCTGTAAAAAAAAAGGCATGAAGGACTCTGAGAGATTTTTTTTAAAGGAAAAGAAAAAAAAAGGAGGACGGAAGGACGATTTAAAAACCAGAAAAAAAAACAAACAATGCAGACCAAGAGGAAATACGGTCTTACGAACAAATGGACCAACTGCCAGTCATGTCTTCTCCTTTTATTTTGTTTTTTTTTGCTTTTTTTTTCGGTTTCTTTTTCGTTTCTGGGGAGGGGGAGGGGGCTGGCTAGAACAGTTTTGATGATGCATTAACTAACTAACTAACTAAATAAATGACTAAATAAATAAAACCTGTAGGGAGATCATTCATTTCGGGCCATGGGCCTTTTACATAGGAAGTACCAATGGTGTCAGGCAACCAGTGTTACCATGCGGACATTGCCAACAAGGGGTTTTCAGATAGCCATTCTCCAGGTCTATACGCATTGTGAACAAGTTCCTGTAATTGTTGTTTGTATGTATAATTCAACGCACCAAAATAAGAAAGATGTAGATTTATTTCATCCTATTATACAGACTGAATGGTTGTACAAATTTATTTACTGCTAGTGATAAGACCTGCTTTTTTGTTTTGTTTTCATAATTTTTCCTCTTTTTTTTTTTTGGAGAATAAACTAGATTAAATTCTGTTGACTTTAAAGTGTTTTGTGCTTGGGGGTGAGAAGGGGAAACTATTTCTTTCTTTACTGACTTTTTAATTTTTCTTTTCCTGTTTGTTTTGATGGCATTTACTACATAGCTTCCACGGGTACGGGAATGTGTGTCTTTTTCCACGCAGTGTTTGCAGTGGTTTCAACCATCGCAAATCAAAAAATGCAGAACAAAGCAAAAAAAAAAAATGCAGAACAAAGCATAAATAAATAAATGGACGGTGTGTCCGTATAACCCCACTGCTTGGTGTGTGCTACCTGTCCCTCAGATTACAGTTTCCAGCTTGGATGGTTCCCATATAGACTCCTTTAATGTGGCCACCACGGTCTCAGACCCATCTCACTGCTCATGTCGGGTATGGAAAGGTAAATGTCCATGATATTTTGGGGGACTGTCCAAGGAAAGGCCCCCAATCCTTGGAGAAGGATCTAACGTTGACACGTGGTCCTGGGAAAGTGTTTTGGTTGCTTGATGGTCAACTAAGTTGGTTTTTTGATGGTCTGAAGCTGAGATCTTAGCGTGAGGCTGAGCTGGACCAAATCCCACGCTTGCACTTGCAGGAGAGAGCAGAACCTGATACAAAATATTAGATTTACTGGTAGGGAGTCAAGGATGCCAAAAGTTCCAAGTTCCAGTTTCTCCCTCACAAGATACTTCTTTGAAATAGCACTATTTGTAGTAATATTATTAGCATTAACAAAGTTTGGCTATTGTAATTTGCATTATGATGGTTTAATTCTTAGGAATCATCCCTACTCTTTGGTTATTTATGGTTTCGTCTTCTTTATACCGTCATAAGAGATGGATATTTACCTTCCAAATGAAGCTTTAAGCTTCTTAGCAGCCAACTCTGATGAAGATTTAAGCATGTTGTAGTAAGACAGGAGTTGGCAATACTGTGGGAAAACATTCACAAAAAAAGGGAAAACAAAAACAGTCTCAAAACCTAAAAACTTCAACAGATCTCCAAGTGAATTATTTTTGATAGGGGATAAAAGAGTTGAGTTCTTCCATCCCAAAATACGTGTATTACTGACTTGCAGTGCCAAGGAAATGTAAAATACCACCATATTTACCAGATGCTATTTTGGATTCCCTTTATCTTCAGAGATAGCTATAGAGGGTAACAGTGGCACGGTCTTATCTTGTCTGCAGGATGGCTCACTCGAGTAAGGACGTTTCGTGCAAGGAAGGCTTACAAGGCCACTTCCTGGAAACTTCTGAGATGAATGTACACAGAGACAAATAATAATTTGATTTGGGAATAGGGTAGAGGGAGGAAAGGGGTTGATCTTTGTTTGGGCTTTTTCTCTCCTGTTTCAAAATGAACCCAGTCAAAATATGTCTATCACAGAGGAGGATTTAACAGGATGCAAGTGGAACATGCAGTAATCACTTTGTAATGTTGTATATTCTTTCCTTTTTACTCTGTTGACAAATGTTTAAAAATAGACCAACAGCACACATTTAAAATCATATGTTAATCACCTTTCTCCTTTCTCAATGAATATTTTAAACATAAAGGCTAAATATTGAAATAAAACAGACTGAAGCATTACCAAGAGGCAAATGTAGATCTTATTGGCTCCTAATTAATCTGTGAACTATAAAGCTGATAAATCAAAAGAAATAATCGTCTTTGCTGATATTAAGCTTGAAAGAATTTTTTTTTTTTTAATTCATGATGCTGCAAACTTTCTCTCCTTCGGCTCATCAACAGATTGCAGTTGGACTAAGGTATTGATCCCAATTCATTGGCCATGGTGTAAATTAGATGAGGATTCAGACAGCAGGATTTTGCACTCATGCATTGCAATGTTTGAATCTTTCTACCAAGTTTAGTTTCTTTCTCTAACTCTTTCCTAAGAAAATTCTTTCTTCTTGCAGCTTCCTCTCAAAAGCCTTTCATGAGTCTTAGTGGTACGGAGTGAGATGAACAGATTCAGGCCCAGCTCAGAGAATTAGCATCCTTAGAAAGTTTCGAAACACAAATGCAGACGCTCTGTCTGTATACACTCGAGAAAATACACACAGTTTGTTTAGACAGCTTTTATATCAGCAGTAAATGATGAGGTAGAACTCCTGTTGTGAGCAGTCTTTGGCCTTCTTGTTTCGAATTGTGCTGATACCAAGAGCAGCGCGAATGGGACATCTCATGTTGTGAGCACCACGTGTGCCCGAGGTGCAGCGCGAGATGCCAAAGCAGTGTAAGTGTTTTGTTTCCTTCCTTCCCTTTTCTTGCATAGAAATACCACAGAGATCCTTTCTGAGGGGTCAAATCTTGCGGTCTTTGTGCAAGGAAAACATCTTCGGGGAATTTTGCATGAGTAATAATAACTGATGAGGTGATGTGATAATAACTGATGTGATTGTGTTAATTACATCTTATTCATGGACTGAGCAAATGTCCATTGACATCAGTGAAAAGATCCCCAATGAATTCAATGAGACTTCAATGAGGATCTTCTAAATATTCATTTCATGTTATCATCTTTGATTTATCTATTTTGGCTAACTTGTTAACTGCACCAGTGATGAGTCAGTACTTGTGCACGCATGAACACACACAATATTGTTTTTTAAGGCCATTTTTAAGGTTGCAAATCAGAATGCCCCAAGGTTCTAGAGACCAGAACTGTCGTTACAAACAGTATCGGCAAAACATTTATTTTTGGCCTATGCATTTGAATTAGGAGATGTCTTAGGGTACATTCTCATGAGCATTTTTGTTCAGATTAGGAGCTGCAAGATTTTGAAGTGATTTCCTAGTAGTCCTAGTTTAGATGACGACCTCAAACTGGACATTGTGACTCTCCTGAGGTGCTACTACTGTTAATGAAAGTTAAGTCCATGTTGATAAAATAAAACTAGTCTGCAGCAACTCCCAGAATAAGGTCCTTGGATCCCCAATACCAGTAGTTTTCCTCTCCAGCTTCACCCCTCCTACACTGCACCGACTTGCTAATGTAGACCCTGCCCAGTTGGCACATTCACATCCTCCTTTTTGACCCCAGTTCCTCTGCTTCACTTAGGACAGGTGGCCTTCTGTGGAAGAAATAGGATGGCAAGGAGCTGCAGCTACCTGTCTTGTGTTTGTAGAGCTTGGAAACTGGATAGAATAATGGACTGAAGGAAATTCTTATGAAAAAGTCAGGTATAACACCTTAAAAAAACTACATATCTGTGTCTCAACCACAAAGGTCCTACATAACGCTGAGAAACTCACTTAACTCAGTCTTACCACACAGGGCAGCCACCAGTAGTGCGATCTTCATTTTTGGGGATATCCAATTTCATATACTGAGGCACATTTTGCAGAAATGTTAAGTGTTGCCAGTAGTATCTGAAGCCAGGGATCATGGATTAATGCTGTAAAATACCAAATTCTTTAAAAATACAGTATTCGTCTCAACCTATTTTCTAAACCAAGGTCTTCTTTATTTGTATTGCACCTCTGTCTTGCACCTCCTTATACACTCAGACCCAGAAAATAACAACTGCTTCTCACCTCAGAGAAGTGTAGTGGACATAAATCCATCATTTGTGAAGTGCTCAGATACAAATTAATGAGCACGGTGCAAAGTCCATCAGACTCAACATGCCTGCAGAAAGAAATGCATGAGGGTTAAGCAAAACACAGGTCCCCTGCTCACAACAGGCAACGTTGCCTCTACACATTGAGTGAAGCAAAGGAAAAATGTGGATTTAAGTGTCATAACATCTGTGTAGAAGGAAGAATGGAGGTGGAAGGAGATTGAACAATGGAGTCTGGTGTTTCCTGACATTTCAGTGGTTGGCTTTTTAATCTTCACACTGGGTTTTGAGCGTATTTTTGTGGTTGCATTTTTCTGTAAATATATATGTGTGTAGGTAAAGATGGGTGGTTATATGTGGTACGGATCCCAGACTTTGTCAGAAAAGGAAATGTGGTGAGTGTCATGCATACGTATTAGTATGTCTAGATCCAGAGAACTGGAGGGCACAGCATGACTGTTGTCACCTGCCTGTCCTTATTGGCTGTGCCATGTTTTGTGTATACCTGTGTGACTACCTATGCAGAAACCAAGGCACAGGACAAATTTAGAGCCGATTTACGCCTGTTTCACACAATTGCCTCGAGCTATGCAGACTCATGGGTAGATGTTGGATCACTCAATCTTAGAACTATATTCCCCCTGTTGTAAGTTTAAATTAAGGTTTTGACCTGAAGCTCAACTCATTTTTTTTTCTCTCAAGGTAGAAAACACCTGGTTATTTAACCTGTCCTTTTACATTTCCACTCTGGGTTGCTGTCAACTCCAGAATCACTGAAATAATTCATGAAAACCTGTCCTCTGGGAAGATGGAAGTGACTGAAATGCTGAGGGAGAGGTTGTTTTTGAGTCTTGTAGGGTAGTATTCATGTTAATGTGGATGGTTAGCTCAAACTCTGGATGCTTATTTAGATTTAGCCCATAAATTGTTTTAGTTCCCAATTAATATTATATTAAATATTATAGTGAAATCATTTGCTTAACTATTTCAGTATTAGAACCATACTAATCTTCTTACACTACTTGACATTTTCTTGCATTAAGTCACAAATCACCCAGTGGTGTAGATCGGGTTGGTCCCACTGAATTAAGGGAACAAGTGCTGCCTGCAGATTCAGGTTGCTTTATTCCAGGTCAGGATACAACCCTACAGCTCCAATTCTGCTTTTAATTACACTCTCCCCTAATGTTCACCAGCCATATAAATACTTCCTTTCTCATGTGAGATCATTATGAATAATTAAGAGGCTAAAAGAAAGCAATATTAACTGCTGTAAATTATTATTATTATTTTCATCTGCTGCTAGTTACTTATTGAGATTGTGTTTTTTTTTTTTTTTTTCCTCTGGTTGTGACTGACTACTGCCATGAAGGTTGGGGGGTCTTTTTTGCAAGAGGTGAAGCTGTCTTGCTTGCAGAAAAGCAAACCAGTGGCAGAAAGTCACCACTTTCCTGCGTGCACACAGAAACGATTGCTGATGAATTTACTTCCTGCAGAGCCATGCTGAAGCAGATTTATAGGTTCTGTGATAAATTCTCAACTATATTTAGGGACTCCGAGGAAACAGTAATGAATAGACCTAGGTCCTGAACTGTGATCTTTGATTACAGTTGCTTTATTATAGGTTTTTTTATATTATTTTTTTAGTACCCATTTGGGACAGGAAGTAGAGGGTAATACAGAATTATGCTGAGCCTGGAGAGGGGAGGATTATCAAGGCAGAGATGAACAGAACCCATGGGAAAACCAAAAATGAGGTAGGAGGGATTGAACCGATGATGGATTCCTGAACAGTCACCCAGGGCCTTTCCATTAATAGTAGGCAGGATGTTTTCCTTTATGAAAACCCTAGGAAGTTTATCAGACATTGATAACCTTTCTATAAGAATTTTCATACTGTGTATACTGCAAATATATACATAATAGGAGTATCATTGACTACATGCTGTCTTTTCTATAAAGTCTTACATGTAAAAAAGAAAATGTTATGTGTTTATGGCCTGTCAACCTTGTTCATATTTAGTAGACATACTCCAAAAGGGTTATGGGAGCAGATGGTAAAAGCCTATGAGATTTAAGGATGTTTATCTGGTCCTGTTGATTATTCATGGGTCTTTCATTGATGCCACACAGAAATGACTGTTGTCTTTGCACAGCAAAGCTGTCCTTTTGCATCAGAACATGTAAAAGTCATGTGCAGGGTACAGTAAGGATACCTCTTCTTATTGTTTCATTGGCAAATTTGAAGTTTTACTGTGCAAACTCATGTGTGTTTGCTCTATGTCGTGATCTCAAAATGTCCCTTCTCTCTAGTTTAGCCCTCAGAGTGAACAACAGACAGTGCTTCTTTGGCTTTAGCAGTGTGTTTCAGATTTAACTTACCAATGGAAAGAGAAAAACTGTTCAAACTGCTCTCAAGATGTTTTGGGGGAAGGAGATGGTCTCTATGAGTTTTTTCAAGGTGAACTCGGTTGAGAGGAAGGTAGGAGAAAATGGTCTTTCCAGGCCTTTGAGTGGTGTCCATGGCTCCAGGACTGATGCAGACCCTAGGCGGGTCAAGCACATAAGTCCTTGCTTTACTTACTTAAGTAGATTGGATCATGTAGAGTGTGTTGGCAGCTCAGATGAGATTTATGATGTTTGGAGAGAGAAGGAAATCCTGTGTTCTCACATTCTCACAGTTTTTTTTTTTTTCCCTATTCCCTCAGATTCTACTTGTAATTTACCTCTCTAACTCAGTATCATGAATCTTTAGAGTATGTGTAGAATGAACAACACCCTTGAACTCAGATCTGCCTCCAAACTTTGAGGATTAGGTCTTCCCTGCGATGCTGCTAACATTGGTTTCCATGTCTTACTCTCTGCTCACTTCCAGAGATTATCAGATGCTTTTGACCCAATTCTTCTTTCAGGACATGGGATACCCAGATCTTCTCTCTCCTCCATCATAAATCTCCTGCTCAGTTAGGAACATAAATCATTTTTTCCTTTAATTTAATGAGAAGACTGTAGTCAATGAGACTCCAGTGGCATGTGATGGACAACATCTACAGAAGATTATTGATTTAGATGAGTGTCTGGGGCAAAACCAATGCAGATAAGCAGATTCCTGTTGTTTCAGGATAATCACAAAGATTTCCTGATGTTTTTTGGTAGATCTGTTATATCTCCTAAATATCATCTTTGACCATTTTTCAGCTAAAGATCTGAATATGGCTGAGGAATGCAGGGCCAGTGCCTTAAGTAGGGGATGTACCTCTGTCACATCTTCTGTCACGTGTGTTCACATTAGCTGCAGTGCCAGCAATGCCTGTCAGAGGCTCAATAGTCTGCACGAGCTCTGTTTGCCACCATGTCTCAGGTGAAGCAGCATCCACAACTCATCAGATTGACCTGCAAAAACCACTTATTCTGCATGCCTTCTGCTAGGTCAAAGCCATACTTCTCCTGTGTATAAAAAAGCAAGATGTCATTTCAAATGTCCCAACTTCCCAAAAATCTGTCCATTATTTTCTGTGGCCATTTCCCTTACTTATGCACCTCATTCTTAAGATTTTCTCCATGGCTGCTAGCTTTGCCCAAGTACTGACTTGCTGACATTCAGCAAAGCAGAGGTAATTTGTTAATGAAGCAGAGGATCTTTTCAGAAATCTGAATCATTTCTATGAATCCCATGTGGACCATCTGGAAAATGCTGCTTCTGAGAAGCCGTCCTCTCTCTCAAGGCCCAAGGCTGCTGACACTGAAGGAGAGACTCGTGTTTACTTCATTGGTTTTGGATCAACCCAGATCAGGGGTTGGATGTTGGATTTCCCAGGCTGTCAGCCGTTCTTGGTCCGTAAAGGAACAGACAGCCTGTCAGAGGTGATCAATAAATGCCATTGCCTGCCCTAGAGTATGAAGCTTATCAACAAGAAACTCCCAGGAGGAGAGTCAAGCCTGGGATTTAATCTTGTCCACGCTTGGGTGATATTCAGCGAGGGGGGTTATGATGGTGGCACTCTTCCTTGTTCACAGCACGTGCCCTCAAGCAATGAAAAAAGAGGTGGGAAACAGGTAGCCTCATCCTTCTCTGACACATTTTTTTTTTTTTTTTAACCAGTGTCCTGGTGTATTTTCATCTCTCTTATACTTAAGGGAGGTGGAGTTACACCTTATTTATACTGGACTGAGATGAGTCTTTTGCATTGTAAGGTGGTCAGGAAAAGCTCATCTCTGTCCTCATTTGTTTCAGTTTTGCTGGTGTTAGAGTTGTGAAACTAAAGTGGGAATTAATCCAAAGAACAAAGATGTGTTCTGAATAATATCCACTAGTGAAGCTGCATGAAATAGAAAATAAAATTTGAGTTCAAACTCTCTTTGTAGTTAATTTCCAGGAAAGATATGTTTCTGGATAAAAAAAAAAAAAAGAAAAAAGTGTATTTAGATTCCTCTGATCTCCACTGTCTTTACCAGTGTCAATTAGAGATGACAAGTGACTTGTAGTGGCTAGGGAAAATAGCTGAGTTTTCCTCTTAAGGTCTCTTCCAAAATGTTTCTCACTGTGTTTGCCACATTACCTGGCTCATTTGCATGTTTCTCTACCTATACCTATACTTATAAGCTTGGGCTTATACCTTTGAACTAGCTAAATATCCAGTTGGGAGATCGCCCTTTTCAGGTATGTCTAATCCACTATCATGTACTGTCAGGGATGAAGATCTTCCCAGAAAACTTAGACCTAATAGAAGAAAGGTGTGCATGTAAGGAAGGGAGCTATCTGGACACTAAATAGTCAGTGGAAAGAAATAGGCACTTCTGAGGCTGAAATTTTCTACATAGTGTAGATGGTCATTTGAGGATAAAGTAAATTGCTTGCTGGAAGGCCCCATTTCTCTTCACTGGCTTCCAACGGGGGCCTAGACAAGCAGCCCTGCTGGAGACATCCACATTATCAATATCTGGAGATGGGACAGACAAGTTCCACCTCTGGCATCAGTCCAAAATGTGCAAGAATTTGCCTCTATGCAAGGCAAGGATGATTTTGCTTGCCTTCAGCCTTTGCACTGACATTTTTTCTGGTTAGTCTGGGAGTGATCTGGCACTCCTTGACACTAGAGGACACTTAACTTTGGTATTAAGTCTAATAGGTACAGTAGGAAGGAATCTTGTGTTGTTTCTCTCTTAAAAATCCTCTCCTAAAATGCAATCTCATGACCTAAATCTTTTCAGATCTGAGCAACTTGATTTTTATTGACATTGCTAATGTTGTATTTGATGCTGCATTGATTCTCTCTCGGCTGTTTTATGATCAACTAACTTACATGAATCAATTTTTTGTGTGTTAAATTTGGAATTAGAAGGCCTTCTGGCAGCAGCAGCAATAATTACAGACACAAATTATTTTAGCATTTATCTTATCTAACATCAGAGCATATAATTGGAGGGCACCCAGATGGAGCATTTATGTTAAAGTAGCTTGAAATGCCGTTGTATAAGTAAACAACCACATAAATACTCTGATTCTCAGTTACGTAGAATTTAACATTTCACACAACTTAAGGAGGTCTTTTATCTCTTTTACAACACGAAACTGAAGTAAGGACTCCTAAGTCCTGTTTTGATGTGTGCATTTGACCAGTTATAAAATTTTGGTCATGTAGACATAATTTTATGAAGTAGTCCTTAATTAATTATATGTAATTTCTTTTCCGGCCCATATTAACTTTCAAGACTTTATCTGGGGTGGAGGAAGAGAGGTTTAGGATGTGATGCGTAATTCTGTAAATTGTTAGGCACTCGTCCTTTTGTATATCTGAAAAAATGAGGCTAATTAATGTCATCAAACATTGTCAGAACATTTGAGATGCAAAGTACTGCATGTGCTTTATTATATGCAAAAATAACAATACATTTCAGAGTATGATATTAAAAGCTTCAAAGCTAAAAGCACAGAACACAGTAATTGCGACAAGAGCACTGACCATGTCCATTTCCAATTAGCGACCTCAAAAATGCTGAAAACCCCTTTACCATGTACCTAGTTAATATTATAGTGTTTCATTATGGCAGGAGCTAGGTGGTGTTCTGATTGGGAAAGACTGTTTTCTGAGGATAAAGTCCTGATAGCTCTTCTAAATATATAGACATAACAGCACACTAGCAACCACGGTTACAGCAGAATCAGTGGGTGGTTTCAGTTGTTGATCTTAAGAAGTTAGAGATGAATAACTTGATAAATAATTCTGGTTAAGAGAGATGGTGTTAGATTATGGCACAATATTGCTTTCAGCTCATGGGAACTCACTTCCAGATGGAAGAAACAAATTCATAGCTTTTATAGAGGCTCCCTTTTTTTTTTTTCTTTTAAAAAAGTTAGGTTTACTAGAAAATAGCATTTCAAAAAGATGGAGATTCATTTCAGATATTAGGCGTGAAGCTGACTGAAGAAAAGTGGTGGGAAAAATTAATCCCCAGACGTATCATTTCAACATTCTCAAAATGTTTCTTGATTGGAGACATATTTGTTTTGATGTTTCCCAAGCAAAATGTTTTGATTCTTTTTTTTTTAAACTCTGAAATTGTGCTCTTCATAAGAAACTGATTTAAAAAAAGAAAACAGGAAAAAAGGGGAGCCCACCTCCCCAGTTTCAAAAGTCTCATTAACCTAAAAATTAGCAGGTCAAACCAAACAAAAAGGTTTTGCCTTGGCCTATAATTAATATTTTTATTTCATCACAAAATGAAAAAAAAATCTATTTCAGTTGGATCAGAATTATGTTTTCCCCTCCCTAATATTTGGCTTTATTTCTGAGCTGAAAAAGAAAGCAAAGGAAAAAGAAAAAAAGCTTTCTACTGAGGTGTAAATGTGCCCAGATCATGCTTTGGCTTAATCTGCTCTGTTTGTGATCAATAATCAAGCTAGGCCAACATGGACTAACTTTAAAAATCCCATCATTAAGAGGGATCACGACATTTTCTTCTTTTCTGTAGACACCCTATAGAGATGTCTGCTGCAAGGAAAGCTTTATTTTATATACGAGTGACATATTGACTGGTGCCCATGAATGAGACTGAACACTTCTGTTCAGGCAGAATGATGAAAAATAATAATGATGTGGTGTAAAAAGAGCACACAAACACAGATGGAGAAAAGTGTCGGACTTTTTGGCTGGTCATAAAATTCTAAAGGGTTTCAGCTACACAGTTATCAACCAAGTTGTCAAATAATAATTGCACCCCTTCCCTCTGGATTTTTGGCGTGAAGATCTCTGAGGCCATCTTGCCAGAAGAGCACAAACAAGTAGTTAAATGAGTTTTGAGTTTGCCTGGGTAATGAAATGACATCTCAGGGAGTCTCTCTTCTCTCTTCCTATCTTTTATTTTCCCTTCTCCTTTTTTTCCTCCCTTTTTCTCCCTTCTTCTACCTTCTTCTCCCTTCTTATCTCTTCTTCGTATCCTTCCATTCTCAATTTGGAATGGAATGTGTGAATATGTTTTTGCATCTGTGTATTTTCTTGTATCTACTGGGCTATTTTTTTTACCATGGCAGACATTTTCTGGTCACCAGAGACAATTCTGCAAGAAACTTGTTAAATGGCCCCTAGTTTGGGAGCGAAGTAGCCTTATTTGGACTTTCCCCCCAAAAGTGCAAAGGGACATCACTGCAGTGTTGTATCTCCAGGAGAGCTGATTAACCCTACAAAAGGACACGAGGGATAGGCACGAGGCTCTGCTCAGTGCAGGGAATCAGCCCAAGATGGTTCTGAAAGGCCCCTTCTGAAGTGCAGACACATTTGTAGGTCTCGCATTACTTAAGTTTGTTGGGGCTCATTTTGGAAGGCTGCTAAGGCATAGTGATATATTGGCTTTTTCCAAGGCATTGAGTACTAGCAAGGCTGGAACAGAGGGCTAGATCAGCCCCGCATTTTCACAAGTCCTTCAGCTGCTCCCCTCTAATCCAGGAACGTAGGGCTGCCCAAGTGTAAATCCCGCTCTAATAACAGAGCCGGGTTTGATCTCCTGCTAATAATAGCTCCACCTTCTTGCCATGAAGCACAACTCCCTGGCATTTGTAAGTCCATCTGGGTGAGACACAGTGCAAATTGAACACGCTGCTGTAATAACGATAGTGACATTGATGGCTTCATGTCAAGTATTGCTAGCAGGGTCTGGAATGGGGGATTCTGCTGTGGTTAGAACCCCCCTGCAAAAAAAAAAAAAAAAAACCCAAAAAACAAGTTTCCCATTGGCTTTTACCTCTCATGTCTATAGAGACTGGCACAAAATGGCCTTTTGGGCTTGATTTGAAGGGGGACAACCTATAGGGTAGAGAGAGAGATATTCGTATGCCCTCCTTGCATTAGCATCGCAGAGCAGCATGCTCTGATTTCTCCATAAAGACAAAGCAAATTCCTCTTCTGTGCTCCATCCATGTCCCCTCTTCCTCCTTGCCCCATCCATCCCCTCCAGGAATAATCTCACTTTACCCCAAAAAGAGCCCTGGGCAGTACAAGGAGTATCGGAGTCTGGCTCTGCCGAAAGGCTCAGTTACCTCCCCGTGACCTCCCCTTCCAGCGTGGATGGAGATATTGGATGTCTCTGCAAGCACTGCTGAAAGATGGGGGTGATAAATAGTGCTCGAGCAGTGTTTCCCTCCTCCTTCAGGCAGAATTTGAGAATCCCAGGTAGCCGGTCCTGGGAGAGACGAGGTGCCGCGTGCGCTCCGCTCCCTCCGAGGGTGAAAGCCGACACTTCCAGGACCTGGAGCTGGAGCCTGAGAGCATTTTAAATGTTTCAGCACCCTCAGGAAAACCACAATTAGAAGTTGCCTCCTTGCATTTAACACCCGGAGAGGAGCAAAACGCACGGCTGGGGAATGAATATTTGAAAAACAAATGTCAGGGATTAAAAAAAAAAAAAGAGTTAAGAGTTAAAAAATAATTGTTGCTGACACCAGTTTAGGCGAATTTCAATGTGTTTGGGAGTGGAATGGAAAACTTTTGCAGTGCTCCCCGCACTCACCTTGCACAAGAATGCCACCCCTTCCTCAAAAATAATAATAATAAAAACCACACGGGGTTTTTGCCCTTTTTGGAGGCAAGAGGGTGCTCCAAATCCTGCCCTGTGCCAAGCCCAGCTGCGTACCCGGCTCCCTCCCATGCGGAATACAAGCTCCCGATGCTGGCAGCTGGGTGTAGGCAGGAGCTCAGATATCATGGCAATATAAATAAATAGAGAAGGATGATATAAAATATACAGCCAGATCGAAGGGGCTGATAACTAGATAGCCCGATAAGGTGGTCAGGGCAACTGCGCTTCAGCACATGCTTAAACACGTGGGTTGTGCCCCTTACCCTAGGGGCAAAATACCCGGCATCCAACGTGACGCACGCTGGGCAAACGCAGCCAAAACTGCTCCAAAGGCTGAAGCAAAAATAATCCCTCGCTTGTGCAGCATGTTGGGAGCACCAGTACTTTCTATAGGGAAATCTATATGAGCACAGTCAGTATTGCTAGTGTGTCCTTTCAACTGGGGAAACCGAGGCACAAAGCGATGCTTGCGAGTATTGCCTTGTTATTGCACTTATTAAATTCAGCTTCAGCCTCAAGCAGCAAGAATTTGGCACAGGGTGGTATGGAGAGGAATGGATGTTTTTTAGTTAATAGTATATTTTCACTAGGAACCAAAACCATTTGCAAAGTCCCGGATTGAATTTTGCTGCAGAAATTTGTGACCAAAATAAATAAAGGAAGTGCTTGGAAATCAGGGTACATAGGTATTTTCAGGATAAAAAAAAATGTTTCCTTTGTGGAAATAACTAAACATTCTGATTTGACTTTTTTTTTTTAACCTGAAGCCTTTTTGCATTTTTTATTTTCAAATGGCATTTCTTTGAAGGATTGACCTAATTTAGAAGAAAAAAGACATAAAAAGAAACAAAAATGTTTTATATGACTTCCAAATGATGCTAAGCATTTCATTTTTTGACTGAAGTAAATGTTTATGATTGACCCAAATGACCTTTTTGTTTTGTTTCATTAAAAACAAATGAAAACCTCCAAATCCCTCGTTTTGCTTTGCTTTCACTCTGTCATTTTTTTTTCCCCTGCACACTTGTTATGCTTGGCCACAGCGTTGGAAAATACAGTAATTCACTCAAGTGAATCACTGCTGGTGACCTCTTTGAAAATGTTGCTGGTGATGCACCTCAAAAATCACCCACCTTTATTTAACATCTTTCCTCGTGTCTGAGCACTTGTTAATTAAGCATTGCCACTCCGTGCCGAGGTAAAGGATATTATGGCAAGATGTTATGCGACCCGGCCAAGGATATCAGGATAATCAGTTTTCCAAGCAAGCAGAAAACCTGAGGTTTCTGGAATGTTTCCTACCCAAGCTAGGAGGCAGTTCTGTCTCTCTGATAGCAGTTATCTGCCCATGAACAGCGTGGGCAGTAGCCCCATCACTGCAGGGACGAGGTGCTTAATCGGGCTCTGAAATGATGAGATTTTTTTTTTTCTATGGATAAATGAGAGGTTCCAAGTCCCAGTGATGTCTCACCTGGGACATTTCACTACAGGTAATCATGCACTGGTGCCAAACAAACAAAACAAAACAAAACAAAACTGAACTTTTGTGGATATGCAACACAAACAAAACCACAGCTTTGCTTTCCCCACCCCTGCACCAAAACTATGTTGAGGTTTTGGAAAGCCGATCCGTATTTTCGTTTTCACTTCTCCAAGGTAGGGCAAAGGGGTAGGATGTGCTGGAGCACCGTGGTCTGGGTAGGTTTCCAACCTGCTTCTGCAGAGCCCGGTCCTTGCTTGCAAGAGGGGCTGGAGGGGAGGCTCCTTCTGCCAGTCTGAGCCTTGACGTCCTCCTCTTGGAAGCTGCTTGGTGCTTCCCTGGCAGTGATCCTGGCTGTAGGATGTAAACAGGGCAAAATAAAAACTACATTCTTAACAACACACTTGACCCTGGGCACTGGCCCTTCCTGAGACCAAAGGGAGCTGCAGAACCTTCTGCTCTCCTTGAGATGAGGGTGAATTTGAGCCCCATTTTGAATCACAGCAGAATTAGGCTGGCAGATAGGACCTGGTCATGGCGGGGGGAGAACAAAGCAAGATAATTTAATAGGAGAATTACAGCCTTTTGTTTGCATTGTTTCTTTTTCCCAAGCTCCAAGCTTTGCATAAAGCTGTCTTTGTTAAAACACGACGTTGGGCTATGGCACCGGATTGACAAAAAGGCATTTATACCAGGGTTTAATACAGCTCAGAAGCAAGGTGTAGCTGCTTTAAATGAAAATCAAGGGTAGGCAGCCTCCCGAGAGCCTCCAAGTTTAAACAAATTAGGAGAAGTGTTTCTGCAGCTAAATTGGAAAGGGTGTGCTGCGATCCAGAAGAGTGGCCATGAGTTTGCTGTGTTCACACCGTCTTGGGCATTGTAAGGAGCTTTCTTGTGAAACTGTTTGCCAAACCAAGAGACCTAAATTGAAATGTGTTGACAGAGAGAATCTCGTTCCTTCCTTATAATTTAAACACATCTTGAGGCAGGTTATGAGATGATGCGGGTAACTCGCAATCCGCCCTCCTTTATCCTTGCCGCGTCCCTGGCTTTTTGCGTGCCGACGCCGGGCACCGTCCTCCCGTCCCGCGTTTTGGGAGCTTGGCAGGATGAGGCCCTTCACCTCATGCAGTGCTCTGACCTCGAGGGAGCCCACACACAGATTTGTTCCATAACACATAACAAACAACTTCATTGCACTGGCAGGGAGGGAGACGAGAGCACTTTGAACTGATGCAGCATTAAATCAGGCCTGCCAAATACACCTTGATGCAAGGACTTTATGCCAAGATCAGGCTATCTATCCATATAATCTCTTACGTTCCAAGCTCTTCCTGCTCATCTATCTATCCATCTCTCTCTATCTCTCCGTATATATCTTCCTTATTTCAAACTAAGTCTGGCTTTCTGTCTGTTAATCTATCTACTTGTTTTGAGGGCTGTCATCAGAAATAGTGTCTATTATGCTTTTTATTTTTTATTTTTAACTGTGCTGGTACAAGGCATGTTGAAAATCCCCTGGCAAAGTAATAGCTGCATGTAAATCAGGTTGGGACACAGTTTAGCATGACTGAAATGAAATAAAAAGTAGGTTTTAGGAGCAGTTTGTATTGTGTAGTGGTTGGAGCACTGAGCAAAGATTTGGGCTCCGGGTTTGAGTCTTGGCTTGGCTCTTGGTCTCCTGGGGGTCTCACCTCCTCATTTAGGCCTGTCCTGGTTCACTTGCAATCTCCATCCTGCCCTCAGAAGGCTTTCCTCTTTTTTATTTTTTCTCCACCTTTTCAGGCCTGCTTTGGGCATCATAAACAAGTTTCTAATTTGGTGCAACACAGGGATCTATGGGCTTTGTGACATCTAGAAATGCTCTACTTCTCCTCTCCTTCCCTCTCCATGGTCCCCATGTTTTATTCTCTGTATATAGTAAAACACATGCTTAGCTTACTTGGATTGTATTCACATGCTTTAGCGTCTACAGCCTGCAGCGAACAATGAAAACCCATCCTGGTAGGGAAATAAAAGTAGCTGCACATTGGCTGGTAAAGGCAGAGGAAGAGTTTCAATGTACACAAGGAAATCGAACCTCTAATTTGCATGAGACTAGACTGTGCTAATTTGCTAAGTGAATAGATAGATGAGAAACAAAAACATGCCTTAAAGCATGCATGCATGGTTTCTGCAGAAGGCAGCACCCAAAAGGGGTCAGATCCCAAGGGGAAGTCAACAGAGCCCACCGTTTTCTGATGGAGCTGGTACCAATCACCAGGTACATACAAAGCAAATGTTCATCTCTTGCATGAAACTGCAGCTCTTGTATTTGAAGGTAGCAGGGAGACACATGGCACTGATGATGATATATCTGGGGACAAACACAGGAACCCCTAAATCTCCCTAGGATCAGTGTTCGCCACCTTTACTCATAAGGCACGGTGGGGCAGATAGCAACGTGCTTTCATTCCTCTCCTTTCCCCATGAAGTGTTTGCCACTTTCACAGGCAAAACTGAAATTTCCTGAGGGAAATGAAATCTTTGGAGGTCTCTGGGACTTTCCCTCTTTGTTATCTGTGAAAGAGACAGTCTTCAAGTTTGCACTCAAGAATCATCATCACCTCAAGCAGCAGAGAGACTTGATATTTACCATCACACACACACAGAGTATGTCACACACAGAGTTGTGACATATATATCTATGTGTGTGCATGTAAGTATATATACATATATATAAATACACACACATATATGTTAATTTGCATATACATATTTATATAAATCCAACTGAGGAGGTTTTCCATGTAGAGTAAATACCTGGAATCCTCAGGATCAGACAGATGGATGAAATACACTTTTGCTAAGCATTTGCTATTTTCTCCACCAATTTGATTTATTTAACTAACAATAAGGAATGATCTCAGAGCAAGAAAAAAATAATCATTTCTCGATGTGAAAAAGCTCTAAAATAATAAATGCCAAGGGCTCGCTGAGATGAAAGACCTGAGGTGGTTGTTCTGGAGGAAGGGAAGCTGCTTTGTGGAAGTGCAATAATATTTTCCTTGCCTTAAGACTATGAAGGCTTTTCTGTTCCAGCTTTCCCCTTGAGCTTTAGCAGGATACGGCCATGTTTTTACACCTTTGATAGTGCACAGCCAGGCAATAGTTGCATTAGCAGGTGTGTTAGGGGTTGCACTGGAACTTTACAGTCAGGGCTTGTTTTCAGGAATCCGTTTGATTATGTCTTTAAACAGTATGGCTAGGTGGTAAGAGGCAAGGGACCGCTGCAAACTGTTCCCTGTAGACGAGGTGCTGGGTGGTTCAGAAACGCTGCAACTTTTCCAAGGGGAGACTATGTGAGCCCCTCAAGTTGCTAAGTTGGGTGTCTATAAAGATTATTGCTGTTGCTGCCTGCCTTTGGTTTGCTGCTGTCTGACACCCCGAATGTGAATATATCAGTCATGATTCTTCATGTGTCATTGAAAGGTGTTTGAATGCCTGCTGATGGACATGATATCGGGACCTGTAGGGAGTAGAATGGAAATAAACTTTTTCTAGAGAAGTAGCAAATGCAACCAATTGTGTGTGAAGTAGCTTGAGGGATGAGGGAAATCAATTCATCTTCTCCCTGAAGATGCTTGAAGACAGGTTCAGTGATACTTCTCATGGGCTGATATTTGTCAGCGGTTCTTAAAGCCTTATTTTCCCGTGATTAATACACTCACCATTAGAAATAATTCCTCTCATCTTGTCTGATGTCTCCCAAAGAAAAACACAAGACTTCATAGTATCCCTAAACCACCAATTACTTATTAGTTACACGGCAAGCCTAGGAGATCATAAGTTGCCCCTGAGGCAAGCAGCCGTTACCCATTATGGAAAATAACGATCTTACTTTCGGATAACTGAAAGGGGAGGATCATGAGTGAAGCACTCAATTTGTCAGAGAACTGCCAACCATTTTGTAGCTGAAAATGACTGCGAAGGTATCTCCTTTGCCAGCAAACCACAAGGAAAAATATGCAACTATCAAAGGGGTTCATGAACTCAGGTACTTTGAATGTTACTTTTCTACTGGGCCTTGGCATTCCTCTGGTCGTCTACCGTATCGGGTATCTGGGAATCAGTGAGATTATGGGTACTGAACGTGAATGTAGGCTGCGCTAGGGCTAGGATCTTCTACAGGAAGGGATGTAAGACCTTGTCCTGTGGAAATTTCTATGGGTTTTCCATTAGACACTTCATAATCATGTTTACCTAATTCATTAGCTCTGAAGACAAAACAAAACAACCAAAAAAAATATGTCTTTGCTCTCACCATCCCATCATACTGAAGAGCACACGCATTTCTATAAATTACTTCAGTATGCCCAGGTTTTGCATGTCTCTAAGAAGACCTCCCAAGGAGAAACAGACTATCCATGTGCTTGTTTTCCTGGATGTGGCAACATTGCATTGTCCTCCTCTTCCTGAAATGAGCATGTGCTGGAGGCTGTGGGAAAAGCCTGCTCTACTGATTTTAATGTACTACTGCTCTACTGACATCCCATCCAGTTCTTTGAGGCAAGTCCCTAATTATCTACTGACCACAACGGGGGTCAGTAGCATTGTGACTCCTTTTATAGCATTTACTCAGAATGTTCATCAAGTCTCTAGGAAAATATATCATTGAACTCAATGACAATCTTTTGTGTGGCACTCTCTCCTTTTTTTTTCAGTCTTGCTTCCGTCAGGGTTGGCTTCCAGCATGAAAGCTACTGTTGTCCCTGGTTCAATTGCTGTTATATGTGTGTATGTTGGAGAATCTGGAGTAAGAATCTAGGGGCTCTGTCATTGGCCCACCTCAGGATCCAGTTACTGAGCTGTGCCCCTGGTGTGCAGGGGAAATAAGAGTTTGTGGACATGGTCACTGATTGTCCACCCAACTGCCTTGTCCTTGTCATACCTTCTTGGAAATCTCGGAGGGTGGAATGTCCGATTACCCAATACAATATCCCTTCTCCAAAACGTTTCTACCTACTCCAGGCTTCCACAAGCTCTTGCTGAGGCACCCAGTTTGGCAGAGTCCTGTGAGCCATTTTGTAGATCTTAATGATTGCACAGACCTCATTTTGAAGGCTCCCCGGTGTTTGCTCCAGGAATGCCAAAAAGCGAGGGTGCGGTACAGTCTTTGGTGAGTTGGCACCCACTGACTTGAGTCAGTATTTTCAAGCCCTCGTTTTTTGCAGACGGTGGAACCTGGAACGCTGGCTCTGCTTACGATCCTCCTCCCCCTTCCCTTCATCAAGGTGGTTCGTGCACAAGCACACAGAGTGCTGATGGGAGCAGCTGTGATGAAGACCACCTTGGCTGGTAGGGTGAGACCTGAGTGGTGAGCAGAAACAGGATCCAGATGGCTTCTTCATGCCATAAGGATAGATGCTGGACCAAGCAAGGCTTGAAGCTCTAAGAGTAGACTCAAGTTGCAAGCTTGAATCATACCATTTGGCCAAGCGTGACATGATAACTATCTAGAGCTGTCTACATATGTACCCGGTTATCTTTGACGATACAACGCATGGAGAAAACAGTAATGAGATAATACGATTACAAGGCTACGTACTGTAACTAGTTATGGGTGAAAATGGTGGCTAAACCTACCTGTCAGAAAGAACCTTCCTTACCATGAGAGCTTATGGAGGGGAAAACAATTGTCATAGCAAAGTGGAAAGTCTATCAAGTGGAGTGTGTAAGGCTGGACATAATATGAGGGAACATACCAATCCCACCTTGTGAGTCTGCCTGAACCAACATGCCTTCCCCCCTTTACAAAACATTTTATCTCACCTGAGATCACCCAAATCTTGGTGACAAGAGATCGAAGAGGCCATCTAACCTGGCCTCCGACCAAGGCGGGATTCTTCCACCTGCCCTGCCTATACCACACACAACAAAGAGATGGCTGTTAATTCATGATCATATTTTTTTCTTCCCCCCGATTTTTTAATCCTGAAGTAAACACTACAGCTACAGAAGGGATGGTATGCAGACATGGGGCTAGGCCTGGCTTCCATTGTAATGGTAGGAATGGGAATTCTACTGCAGGCTAAGGGGAAGGGAGAACCCTCCAAGCAAATGTAATGTGGGAGGTCTAATTCCTGCCATCCCAGGCCTGATTTGTAGGCAGCAGATTATTCTACTGGCTTTCACGATGGTTTTTATATCTTAGCATTTTTTTTAACATGAAAGCAGGAGTGTGTGGATTTTGCAGGTAAATTATAATGAAGGCTGATGGGTGCTTGTGTAGGCTTGTAGAGGGTTTGTGCACAGAAAGCAAGCAGGGGCTGGAGGGAATAGCTGAATGCCCAGGGAAGGTTTAATTAGCATATAGTGAAAAATCTAAAGGTTATACCTAGCTTCAATGCAGTGAAACACAAAAAACGACTGTTCTCAGAACATACCCCTAGCAGCAAACCATGTCGCACCTGATGCAATGCTTTCTTTTCAGGCCACCCACCTCCAAGACATGATTATGCAGTGAGAAAGCAGCAGTGCTTTGCACTTTCTGTTATCATGGTCCTTCTTAATTATAGTAAGGAGTGTAAGTGTTCAGACACGGCCGTGATGAGAATGGTACACATCCAGGGGAAGTGAGATTCATCTGAGAATCGCCTAATGCTTGGCAAGTGTTTATTAACTCAGCCTCCCAACACCCCCGTGAGGAAAAATATGTCGAAACCCACTTTCAGGATTAATTTAAAAAAAAAAAACAAAAGCAAGCAAAAGTGACTCGCTCAAAGCCAAGGAGCAAGTTGGTGTGAAAGAGAAAAACCCAGAATAAGGGATTTTGCCCTTCATCTTTGTCCTTCACATGAGGACATGTTCCCACATTGCTCTGTGTATCTGTAGAGACCAGAACAGGAGGCCAGCCACTCTGTGACTCAGGGGCTTGGTCTAAATCCAGAGAACTGTGTTTCCATGATTCCTCCTTCTTTATGTAAAATGGCCTTGTATGGGCTCATCTTGCTGATCCGTTTGGCGCTGTTCCTGCGTCTCTCTGCTACCATGGGGTAGGACTGCAGGATCACATTTCCATTTTGTAAGAGGATGCACTTTCTCAGGATGTGCGGAGGCCTGGCTGATTTCAATAGGAAGTCTACTTGAACAAGCGCTGTAAGCTTAAATCTACTATATTATTATTAGCATTAATATTAATTGCAGTAGTGTGTAGAATTCCTCAGTAGTGATCAGAGCTCTTGTGCCAGGAAGAAGTAATTCTCCCTAATGATCTCAGGCCTAGATCCACCAAGGTGTAGATTCCAATTACGTGCAAGCTTCCACAGATTTTAATGCAGATCTATAAGTTGGGAATAAAACCAGTTTTGCAGACCTTGGCCTAAATCTTTGCAATATGACACTCACCCTCTTGCCCTTCCTTTTGTCGGAGTATGAAACTGCTCTCCACGTCCAAAGCTCTTCAGGTGAGAACCAGGGATCCCATGTGTGCTTCACATTTCAGGATCAAGGCCTCTATTAATGACAAGGCTCAACAATGGGACGAGCCCTACAAAGACAGGGAGAAGGAGGTGCCAAGGGTGTCTTGTGATTATGCGGTTAGCGTGTGTTTCTCCACTCTGCAACAGAAAGGGGAAAGAAAACCAGCTAGACTACAACAGGCATCCTTGTGTGGCCTCCAAACTGCAGCGTCATTCACAGGCTCACTTGGAAACATTTGCAAAGTTCTATTAACATCTGCTCCTCCATGAATGCCGGCATTTTATGCACAGAAACTCAGTTTCACCTCCCTCTTCTACCTTTTTTCTTTCCTGTGTGTATGCTGATTCTGTCCTTTTCTTCTTTTTTTTGGTGGTTGCCTAGTAGCTAGTAGTTCACATTCTGCCTTATCAGATTATGCCTAGTTACAATCTTTCTGTATGTGCCGAGGGCAACCTATCATAAGAGTGTATGGAATATTTTAGCGGGTGTTGTTATTTTTTTCTCTTTTTGTGTATTTTTAATAGACTTCAGTTTTATTTCCAGCATATGTTTATTGCCATTCAGGTTTCCTTTTGTCCCTGACAAAGGCTGACATCCATTTGGTATCCTGAGAGCTACCAAAAGAATTGAGCAAATTGAGGAAGATGTTTTGATGTCTTTGGGCCACTTTTCAGCCAAAAAAAGAAAAGAAAAGAAAACAAAACAAACAAAAACACAAACAAAAAGAACCACAAACAAACAAACAAACAAAACACACACACACAAAAATCCACCCCAAAAAACACCTTGCATCCACTCTCAGTACTCTCAGTTGGGTTTGACTGTCCTTACCCTGGACATCTAAGTGAGAAGCCCATGTTCAGCAAGGGGAACATCTGAATGGCTTTTTGGAGGGGACTGTGGTTCTACCCAGTGAGAACCTGCTTATGTAGCCTCTGAAATTCATGCTGTGAAGTGAATCTAGGAAAGAGTCATGTTTGTAGAATGCTCTTCTGGTTCAATTTCACTGTGTTGGCTTTATTTGATGGAAAAAAAATGGAAAGTCAAAACTCTCCTTGATTCAGACTAAACTCCTCTGTAAGCAATGGCAAAGGAAAGCATACTGCTTTTGGCAGTGTTTGATACAGGCTGAATAAGCTGCTGGATTGACTGTTAACAAACGCTTTGCAATGTAGTTCTGCTCTGCAATGTGGATGCACATCAGTGTTTCACACCTGGGATGTGAGCAAGGGGGAGTTAGTTCCATCTCCCTTCTTAGTCTAGCAAGCTTTCCTTCCTCTTGGAAATCTGGGTCGAGAGATTGTGCTCTGTGCAGGGATGTATGTGCGTGTGTCTGTTTGCCTGCCTGGTAACTTCGGAAGCCATTAACAAAATTCCAATTTGACAGAGTTAGAGATTTAAAGATATGAAGGTTCCGTAAGTTGTAGAAGAACAGACAACTGACTGGAGCTTGATGTTTTGTTGAAAGAAAGGCAGAAATACGAGGTCCATCTTCATTAGACATAAGAGAATCCACACAGCAACGATATTATGAATGCTGTACCCTTAGGAAAAGCTTTAGGGAGGTTATGGCATGTCAAACACCACAGAACTGCTTACTTGAGTTTTCTCTGTGGCATCTACTAGATTACACAAGTTTAACTAAAGAGCTTTTCCTTGCTTCCTTCTCCCCTTCCCTTCCCTTCCCTTTCCTTCCCTTCCCTTCCCTTCCCTTCCCTTCCCTTCCCTTCCCTTCCCTTCCCTTCC